>PVKV010005626.1:0-33861 GCA_004027835.1 Alouatta palliata
GGCTGGAGTGCAATGGCGCGATCTCGGCTCACCGCAACCTCCGCCTCCTGGGTTCAAGCAATTCTCCTGCCTCAGCCTCCCGAGTAGCTGGGACTACAGGCACGTGCCACCAGGCCCAGCTAATTTTTGTATTTTTAGTAGAGACGGGGTTTCACCATGTTGACCAGGATGGTCTCGATCTCTTGACCTCGTGATCCACTCGCCTCGGCCTCCCAAAGTGCTGGGATTATAGGCGGAGCCACCACGCCCGGCCTATTTCTTAATTTTCTTATGTAAAAGCTCACCACCAATAACAGTTTCCATTATAAATATAATTTTCTCATTTAAAATTTGGATTGAAGACCCACAGTCTGTATGAACTTTTGGTGTTGCCACTTATTTATACAAATGCAACTGAAAACTGTAACTTCGTTTTTCAATCTTTGTGGCTTTCATAGACTATGGATGTTGTTGACAAATAATTATCATTATTCACAATGCAATACAAGTTAACAGACCACAGTTTTTTAAGGATTATGCCGGGTTACGCTCTATTTGAGAACAATAAGTTCTGGGCAGATATTCTGATAAAAGAAAATTTGACTTCACTACTTTTTTATTTTTTTTCCTTCTCAGTTAATTAATTAATGCAAGTTTTTGCTGTTGCTGTTTCTGAGAAAGTCTCACTCTGTCACCCAGGCTAGAGTGCAGTGGCACCAATCATGGCTCACTGCAGCTTCAACCTCCTAGGCTCAAGTGATCCTCCTACTTCAGCCTCCCAAGTAGCTAGGACCACAGGCATGTGCCACCATGCCTAGCTAATTTGTTAATTTACTTTTTTTGTTAATTTACTTCTTTATACTTCTTTACAGGGGCTCGCTATGTTGCCCAGGTTGGTCTCAAACTCCTGGCTTCAAAAATTTCTCCCACCTCAGTATACCAAAATGCTGAGATTACAGTGTGAACTACCACATGAGGCCTGATGCCAGGTTTCAAAGTCCTTTTCACTTCTGTTTTTGGTTTGTGCTTCTGGAGCTAAGATTAAAAGTTTGATTCCCATAAACATCACCTTGAATAAATGTTTATGTCTGATATACAGGTAGTATGTAAACGAAAGTGCTTACTTAGAAAATGCTGTTCCTTTTTGTAGAATTCCCTAAGGAATATTGTTATAATTATTTGAACTTGGGGGAATAAAGAAACATATATATATACTTATGTGTGTGTGTGTGTGTGTGTGTGTGTGTGTGTGTGTATATACATATATATATATATATACACGTAATAGAATATTCAGACATAGAATAGTTTGCTCTTAGATTCTTATTTTATTTCTGACAAGAAAGCTGTTGAGCCAATAATAATTAAACTTCACTTCTCTGAACTACCACAAGAAACAAATGTGATAATCAGTTACTTATAGTAGATCAACCTCAGGGAAGATAAACCAATGAAGAAATCTGCTTCTGATTAATAGATGGGAAACACTATCACAGTATAGAACCTAGGCACAAGATTGCTCTTATTTGATTGACATTCTTCCTGTTCAGATAGTGGCCTATGAACTCATCCAATCCTCCAAACCATCTATGAACAGTAGCTTGGGCAGAAGCTCCTCACAGCCCAGTTATGATTCAAGAGGAGCCACATCTGCTGCCTGCTATATGCCATAAACTGTAGGAGTGTCCTGTCTTGAAACAGGAGAGAAAGAAATTGGCTAACAACACATTTCTTTATCTTCTTTACCCAATAAATGGGGCTTTTCACCCAGCTCACCATTTTTAAAAATATTTAAGTGTCAGACAATTTATGTTGACAGCTATTTGTAGGTGGTTTTGGAGATTAAAAAAATAAATGACTTTCCCCCTCTTCAGTCACTCTGATTCACTTAGAGGCCTTCTAGAACCATCTTCAAAGGAAATGAATTTTTAAATGAGAATAAATCAAGTCAAAATCCAGCATTGCTTCTAGGGAAACAACTCAAAGCAAGTGTCCTACTTATATTCTCATGGTTAATTGGATTGTTGATGGAATTAAATTACTTAATCCCCATAGAGTACTTAAATAAATAAGTGCATAATAAATGTGAGCTGTTAGCATTAATAACAGTGGTTAACATTTCTGTCACATATTAAAAGATACTCTCAAGCTTAGCATTTCATCAAACTTTCACAGTAACTTTTAGAGGTAACTCATACTTTCCACATTTTGTGGATTTTTTTTAAAAGTCTTACCAGGTTAAGTAACAGAAATTCCATATGAACACACACACACTTTAAATTGTGTCATTTATCGTCTTTAGGATAAAGTTGAGTCCTTTTAGCATGGCATAAAAGGCAATTCACAATCTAACTCCATCAACTTTCCTGGGGACATTCTTGTGACTGTACACATGCCTCTCACCACATCACACCCTTTTCTTCCAACACGCTATACCCCATTCCTTTGCATAGGTGGTTTCTTTATAAAACGCTTTTCCTCTAGCCTAACTCTTATTCACTTGATAGACTCCTACACATTTTTCCAGACTCAGTTTAAACATCCCACCTCCTAAAAGAAACTGTCTCTGATTGCTCCTTCCTCACCTTCTCCAAAGACAGGTTGCCTCATTCTGTGTTCACTCCATAAATTTATATAGCATGGGATGCTGAGTGAGCACCAATAACATTTTCCATTCATCTCTTTATCCCCAGCATTTTACGCAATGTCTGACATTCATCTCTTTATTCTTAGCATTTTACGCAATGTCTGACATAGGATATGAACTCTGTACACATAGGTAAAATGAAAGGGAAAATTTAAAAATGAATAAATAAAAGAATGTACACAGATGATGAGCAGTAGACAAGAAACTAAACCCAAAATTTCTTAATCCAAGTTCATTACTTAACAGACATTTGTGGCACACCATTACTATTTTCTAAGTTTGCTAAAAAGTAGTAGAGACGGAGAAGGTTGAAGAAGGCATGATTCATACCCTGCAATGCAAAATATACACATGCTGTCAGGACTCAAGAAAGTCAATTATTATAAAGCTATTAGACACATTATTTGAAATACTGTCTTCTTAGCTCAATACAATTACTCAAAGTCCCCACACACAGGAGCCAGTCATTGTCTTTCTGACTTAAGCATTTAGCTGCACAACTGGTGATGATATCTTAAACTTTTCTTCACCTTAGCTAAACCATTAGATAGGCAAAGATACACAGAGGAAAATTACAGTTTTTACAGAATACCTGTTGGCAATCATAATTTCCAAACTCTTTTGATTCTGTAAAAGTCAACTGGGTGGGCAAAATTTCAAGATTACCCTAGATCAAAATTTTTTATAGTGCTGTTTAGATGACTATCACCTATTAAAACATTGTATAAAGTCACAGAAATTAATCGTGTTTTCTAGCAATACTCTTTATGTCATCAGCCCAATTCAGTAACTGTTTGGAGTTTCTTCAGAGGGAAAAATAAATATTTTACTTGATTATAGTCATTACACTCATCCCTCAGTATCCATGGGAGGATTGGTTCTAGAACCCACATGGATATCAAAATCCAGGGATGTTCTTCTATTATATAAAATGGTGTCATATTTGCATAGAACCTGTAAACCTCCCTAGGTCACTTATAATACCTAATACAATGTAAATGCTACATTAATAGTTGTTATACTGTATTGTTTAGGAAAAATAAGAAATCTGTACATGTTGAGTACAGAGGCAACTAACTACCCTTTTATTTTAATATTCTCAATTCAAGGTTGGTTTAATCCACTGATGCAGAATCCATGCATTAGTGAAGGTCTGCTTGTACTGAATTCAATACAAAGTATTAGAACTAAAAGCTATTAAATATTATGTAAAGAAAGAAATACAGAACTCACAGTTCTCCTATTATTCAAGGTCAGTTTCAAAATTGGAATTGAGTCTCACAGAAGCTTCACGTTAAGATTCAAAGCATGATTGGGGTAGATGGGATCTTTTATGAGAATCTTTGCATGTTCATAGGGAAGATGCCTGCTTGGAGTGGTGTGAGTGATGCCAACAAGCCCATTAGGTTAACAATACTTCCATGTAGGTCAGGGATGACACTGCTTTTCCTGGGGTTTGACATATTCACCACTATACTTTACCTATTAAACATAGGAACAAGCACTCGGAAAGACAGCTGTTGCATGTACTTGGATTAATTGAAGAGAGCTCTCTGGTGTTCTCCTATTTAAAAGAGCATTAAAAGTTTGGAGAAATGCAAGAAAGAAAAGGGATCAGTAAGAAAGATAATGAAAAAAGAAGACAATCTCAGTTTTAAGACCTGCCTTATCACAAGGAAAAAGAAAAAGAAAATATAACATTTCTCAATCTTCTGTTTTAAGTGCCTCTGGAAATAGAGAACAAATCTTCCATTTCAGTTGATTTTTATATGATTATTTTTCTTGTATAACAAAAGGTTATTTTCACTTGGTCTACACTACATCTTAATAATATCGCATTCTTCCATATGCTGCCTTAAATTGTTTTTATGCTCATTTTAGGAATTCATGTCAGGTCAGGAGCTATGACTAATTTTAATGAACATTAATTGCCTACTATGTTCAAGACACTATGTGTTGAGGGCTGTGGAAAATATAAAGATGAACTTATACAAGACTGAGATTGAGGAGAAGGAAGCAGATAAAGAGTGAACATTCAGTGTGGGGTTGGGTATGTGATTAAGATAATGCTAATTTCAGTAGCTTAACCCAATAGAAACTTATTTCTTACTATTACAAGTCTAATGCATGTCTTTAAAAAAGATGTCCTCCTTGTGGTGATTCAGGGATCTAGACACTTCTTTATCTTATGGCTCTACCATTCCTTAGGGTCCAGACAGAAAAGAACAGATAGAGAAAGCAAATTCATTCCTCAATTATGTTGGCACAAAAGCAAACAGGTATCACTTCCATTTATCTTACATTAACAAGAACCAGTCATATAGGGGGTTCTATTGTGGATGGAAGAGGGGCTGAAAAATGTCCTGGTCTGGGTAGCAACCCCTTGCTAACAGTGGGAGCAGGAATCTTTAGTAGACAATAGCCATCCCTGCCCCCAGAAAAGATGTGACATCAATGGTTCAAATTTCAACAAAGATGCTACATTTTTAAAATTCTAGGCTGGGCGTGGTGGCTCATGCCTGTAATCCAAGCACTTTGGAGGCCAAGGCAGGTGGATCACCTGAGGTCAGGAGTTCAAGATCAGCCTGACCAACATGGTGAAACCCCGTCTTAAAAAAAAAAAAAAAGAAAAGAAAGAAAAAAAAGAAAATTCCAATTGGACAAGGTGGTTAAAAATATGACCCTAATCTGAAGACAAGATGGTAGGTTAGAGCTGTGTCCTCAATGGGCACTTAAAAATTTTTTCTTGATTACATATGCATTTTTTTCTCTTTTTTTTTTTTAATTACACTTTAAGTTCTGGGGTACACATGCCATGGTGGTTTGCTGCATCCATCCCCTTGTCACCTACATTAGGTATTTCTCCCAATGTTATCCCTCTCCAATTCCCAGCCCCCACTAGTCCCCCCAGTTCTTCACCCCCCAACAGGCCCCATTGTGTGATGTTCCCCTCCCTGGTCCATGTGTTCTCATTGTTCAACATCCACTTATGAGTGAGAACATGTGGTGTTTGATTTTCTGTTCTTGTGTCAGTTTACTGAGAATGATGGTTTCCAGATTCATCCATGTCCCTGCAAAGGACATGAACTCACCCTTTTTTATGGCTGCATAGTATTCCATGGTGCATATGTGCCACATTTTCTTTATCCAGTCTATCATTGACGGGCATTTGGGTTGGTTCCAGGTCTTTGCTATTGTAAACAGTGCCACAATGAACATACGTGTGAATGTGTCTTTATAATAGAACAATTTATAATCCTTTGGGTATATACCCAGTAATGGGATTGCTGGGTCAAATGGTATTTCTATTTCTAGGTCCTTGAGGAATCCCCACACTGTCTTCCACAATGGTTGTACTAATTTACACTCCCACTAACAGTATAAAAGCCTTCCTGTTTCTCCACATCCTCTCCAGTATCTGTTGTCTCCAGATTTTTTAATGATCGCCATTCTAACCAGTATGAAATGGTATCCCAATGTGGTTTTGATTTGCATTTCTCTAATGACCAGTGATGATGAGCTTTTGTTCATATGTTTGTTGGCATATAAATGTCTTCTTTTAAAAAGTGTCTGTTTATATCTTTCATCCACTTTTTGGTACCGTTTTTTTCTTGTAAATCTGTTTTAGTTCTTTGTAGATTCTGGATATTAGCCCTTTGTCAGATGGATAGGTTGCAAAAATTTTTTCCCATTCTGTTGGTTGCCGATTCACTCTAATGACTGTTTCTTTTGCTGTGCAGAAGTTCTTAAGTTTAATTAGATCCCATTTGTCTATTTTGGCTTTTGTTGCCATTGCTTTTGGTGTTTTAGTCATGAAGTCCTTGCCTGTGCCTATGTTCTGATTATGTACACATTTTTTAAAGAAACAAACACTTCATAAATACTTGAGACAAAAGTTGCTGAAAAATATACATCTGTCTTGTGCCTGTGTCTGCTACTAAACAGAGTCTAGAGTAGAATTACTTATAACAAGATATTAACAGAGCCATATCCAGGTACCAGAGTTAGAATAACTTATTCTTTTCTTTTTATGCTTATGTATTTTTAAATTTATGTACAATGAACACACTACATTCTTAATTATGAATAAATTATAAATGTTCTTAAAGGTAAACACAAATCAATGTTTCGACATTTTAAGATTTGAAGAGATGGTTTTCACTTCTTTTTTTCTTCAAATCATATGTTTATTCATTTCTGTTTTGTCTATCAGATTACACGAGTAAATTGGTTTTATGTTAACCTATTCTATATTGTTTGTTCAGATTCCCTGCTAGTTCTCCCTTAGATCCATCTAACAACTCTCCCACTAGGTACTCTACCCACTACCCTTTCAAATTGCATAGAACAATAAAATAATAATGATAATAGGCACTTACAATATGTCAGACACTAAGTTGATCACTTTACATGTGACATCTCCTTTAGTAACCCCTATTTCATGAAATAAGTTCTATTATTACCTTTTACACCTAAGGAAACTTGGGCTTGAAGAAGTATGCTATTTACCCACTTTCTCAGCTGCTCAGTAGCTGAAGTGACTATGAATGTAGGCAGAGCCAATGCATTCATTCAAACACTATACTACTCTCACTCTAGAAAAACCATGATCATGTATCTGATAATAATTTATACATGCAAAATAGCTTACAGTATTCCAGGCACCCTTACTAATAATGTTGCTTTGGATTTTTGCAATGGCATGGAAAGTATCACCATCATTTTCCAGCTCAGGTAACTGAGAGTTAAATGCTGAAGATTCCAAAGCTAGTAGAATGTTGCCTCAATGTGGATCCAGCCAAAGAAACAGCAACAACACTCCTTACTTCAATTTAAGATGATTCAGTGCAAGGAATTGGTTACTAAAGTGTTGAAAGAGCTAATGGAGAAGAAAGAAGAAGGTGGTCAGCAATGACAGGGAACTACCATCCCGAGGGTTTGAGAAGCACAACAAAAAGTGGTGCTTTCCAGAGCCAATGAGCACTGCATCACTGAGCAGAAATACAGGAGCCATATTCTGGACGAGTTTATTTCACTGCAAGAGCCCACAGTCACTTGCCAAGCAGGAATAAACAAAAACAAAAACAGCTTATCTTTTCCTCCCACCTTATGATCTTATGCCAGCAAGATCCATTCATCATGAAATGAATAAATTTGTATGATTTCAAGGGGAAAAAAAAGTGAAAACCATCTCTTCAAATCCTAAAATGTCAAAACATTGATTTGTGTTTACCTTTAAAAACATTTATAATTTATTAAGCATTAAGAATGTATGTGTTCATTGTATATAAATTTAAAAATACAAGATCCTCCTTTGTGCAATACAAAGGAGGATTTAGAGGCCAAGCCCCAAACTGCGAGCCAACAGACCTGACACAACAGCAGAAAAAGAACTGAACTTAGGACTTCTGAATGAGAGTCAATTATTTTCATTCAACATGTACTTATGCAACTACTCTGAGTCAGGCATTATAACAGCTTTTTTTTAGGGGTTACATTGTGAAATAGGTATGCCTGCACATGGAGCTTCCAGTGTAGTAGAAGTGAATACTGGAACTCTTTTCATTATATTCCATCTTCTGGACAAAGATGAGAACCCCATTTATAGCTGAAAGAGTTTGTTGCATCTTGCTGTGTCAACTTGATTAAACTGGGAGCTGCATTTCTGAGCGTTCCCTTCTTTGTATATTTCTGAGTTAGAGTTTGCCAAAAGAGGAATTTTCACAAGGTTGGAAGGCAGAGGTGAAGTGGAGCTGTTGCTTTCAGAAGTCTTTGTGGTAAGACGCTGTTATGGACATACACAGAAGTGTCTGCTAGAACTCAGCTTTTTTCTACCCTACAACCAGCTTGTCTTTCCAGTCATTGGTTCCGCTGGACACATGGAAAAAGTAATTATGCAGAGGCAGCTGCTTCCTATGGACCATTCCCTGAGCTGTCCCTTCATAGTCTCACTTCAGCAGCCAGATATCTTTTGCTTTGCAGATTTCCCTCCAAATTCTAACTTGTCCATTCATGCTAGTATACCAGGAACACTGCTTAGTGAGTATTCTGACCATCCCTTGCAAAACTTCACTTCCCAGTTCACCAGTAGTTATATACACTCGAGTCCCTACTTAAAAATCCCTCATCTCAAAAATTCAAATGGCCCTACTATCCTGACTAAAAAAGGTAGCATAGAGTCTCTTTGTGATTTTCAAAAATAAGCAGCCTTATAGAATCCTACAAAGAACTACTACCTGCTATACAAAATCATTTCTTAGGCATATTTCATGGTGATCTCTCACGTGTCTAAGACAAATTCACCTCTCGACATATTCCTATCCAAATCATTAGCATAGCACTCTGATATGGCTACAAAATTCAAAGTCTGTTTGTACTTCTGACAGCAAATTAATGAATAATTCAGCAAGATGCTCTAGCAGGTCTCCAAGGAGCACCAATTGGATGACCAAAAACTAACTAAAAGATGATTTGAAATGTTTCTATCTCTTTCTACAAAACAAGCTTCTTTTCTTCACTGCTTTCATGGCTTATGTTAGTTGAATTTTTCTCCTTTTCCTGGTATAATGCTTAATTCATTATACTAAAACGCTAACATGACAAGTCTTCTCAACTTGCTTGCAGGTAATTTTTTTTTGTTTTGTTTTATTTTTTTATAATTTATTTATTTTACTTTAGGTGCATACTATATCTGGCATTTCTCCCCATGTTATCCCTCCCCACCTTCCCCTCCCTCCTCAACCCCCATTATCTCTCCCCTACTGCCACCCCAAATGTCCCCAGTGTTTGATGCTCCTCTCCCTGAGTCCACACGTTCTCGTTGTTCAGCACCCACCTATGAGTGAGAACATACGGTGCTTGGTTTTCTGTTCTTGGGTCAGTTTGCTGAGAATGATGGTTTCCAGATTCATGCAAGTCCCTACAAAGGACACGAACTCATCGTATTTATGGCTCGTTAGTATTCCATGGTGTATATGAACCACGTTTTCTTTGTCCAGTCTATTAATTGTTTTATTGACTATGTATTAGAAACAGAGAACATTAACTACCTTTTCTTTTCTTTTTTTTTTTTTAACAGGACACAAGGCTATTTTATCAATTGCATATGTGTTTAGAATTGTCACACCCTCTTCTTGAGAGATCAAACTATTTTGTCATTGTATGCTACTCTTTGTAACCTTAATTCTGCTTTCTTGTTTTAAATTCTACTTTCTTTTTCCTTTTTTCATTAATTGCATTTTAGGTTTTGGGGTACATGTGAACAACACTGCAAGATTGTTGCATAAGTACACACATGGCAATGTGATTTGCTGCCTTCCTCCTCATCACTTATATCTGGCATTTCTCTTCATTCTGTCTCTCCCCAACTCCCCACCCATCACTGTCCCTCCCCTATTTGCCCCCGACAGATCCCAGTGTCTGAAGCTCCCCTCCCTGTGTCCATGTGTTCTCACTGTCCAACACTCAAATATGAGTGAGAACGTGCGTTGTTTGATTTTCTGTTCTTGTGTCAGTTTGCTGAGAATGATGGTTTCCAGGTTCATCCATGTCCCTACAAAGGACACGAACTCATCATTTTTGATGGCTGCATAATATTCCCTATGTGTATATGTGCCACATTTTCCCTGTCCAGTCTATCATCGATGGGCATTTGGGTTGGTTCCAGGTCTTAGCTATTGTAAACTGTGCTGCAATGAACATTTGTGTGCATGTGTCCTTATAGTAGAATGATTTATAATCCTTTGGATATATATCTAGTAATGGGACAAATGGAATTTCTATTTCTAGGTCCTTGAGGAATCACCACACTGTCTTCCACAATAGTTGAACTAATTCACACTCCCACCAACAATGAAAAAGTGTTCCTATTTCTCCACATCCCCTCCAGCATCTGTTGTCTCCAGAATTTTTAATGATCGCCATTCTAACTGGCGTGAGATGGTATCTCAATGTGGTTTTGATTTGCATTTCTCTAATGACCAGTGATGATGAGCATTTTTTCATATGTTCGTTGGCTTCATGTATGTCTTCTTTTGTAAAGTGTCTGTTCATATCCTTCACCCACTTTTGAATGAGCTTGTTTGTTTTTTTCTTGTAAATCTGTTTTAGTTCTTTGTAGATTCTGGATATCAGCCCTTTGTCAGCTGGGTAGATGGCAAAAATTTTTTCCCATTCTGTTGGTTGCCAGTTCACTCTACTGACTGTTTCTTCTGCTGTGCAGAAGCTGTGGAGTTTGATTAGGTCCTATTTGTTTATTTTGGCTTTGTTGCCAATGCTTTTGGTGTTTTGGACATGAAGTCCTTGCCTATGCCTATGTCCTGAATGGGTTTGCCTACATTTTCTTCCACGGCTTTTATGGTGTTAGGTCTTATGTTTAAGTCTTTAATCCATCTGGAGTTAATTTTAGTGTATGGTGTCAGGAAGGAGTCCAGTTTCTGCTTTCTGCTAGCCAGTTTTCCCAACATCATTTATTAAACAGTAAATCCTTTCCCCATTGCTTGTTTTTGTCAGGTTTGTAAAAGATTGGATGGTTGTAGATGTGGGGTGTTGCCTTCGAGGCCTCTGTTCTGTTCCCTTGGTCTATATCTCTGTTTTGGTACCAGTACCATGCTGTTTTGATTACTGTAGCCTTGTAGTATAGTTTGAAGTCCAGTAGTGTGATGCCTTCCGCTTTGTTCTTTTTGCTTAGAATTGACTCGGCTATGCGGGCTCTCTTTTGGTTTCATATGAAGTTTAAGGAGGATTTTTCCAGTTCTGTGAAGAAGGTCATTGGTAGCTTGATGGGGATAGCATTGAATCTGTAAATTACTTTGGGCAGTATGGCCATTTTCACAATATTGATTCTTCCTAACCATGAGCATGGAATGTTCCTCCATCTCTTTGTGTCCTCTCTTACTTTGTTGAGCAGTGGTTTGTAGTTCTCCTTGAAGAGGTCCTTTATGTTCCTTATTAGTTGTACTCCTAGGTATTTTATTCTCTTTGTAGCAATTGTGAATGGCAGTTCATTCTTGATTTGGCTCTCTTTAAGTCTGTTATTGGTGTATAGGAATGCTTGTGATTTTTGCATATTGATTTTGTATCCTGAGACTTTGCTGAGGTTGCTAATCAGTTTCAGGAGATTTTGGGCTGCGTTGATGGGGTCTTCTAGATATACAATCATATCGTCTGCAAATAGAGACAATTTTACTTCCTCCTTTCCTATTTGAATATGCTTTATTTCTTTTTCTTGCCTGATTGCTCTGGCAGATGGGTAGTACATCCCAGTACTATATTGAATAGGAGTGGTGAGAGAGGGCATCCTTGGGAATGCTTCCAGTTTTTGCCCATTTAGTATGATATTGGCTGCTGGTTTGTCACAAAAAGCTTTTATTATTTTGAGATACGTTCCATCAATACCTAGTTTATTGAGGGTTTTTAGCATAAAGGGCTGTTGAATTTTGTCAAAGGCCTTCTCTGCATCTATTGAGATAATCATGTGGTTTTTGTCTTTGGTTCTGTTTATGTGGTGAATTATGTTTATAGACTTACGTATGTTGAACCAGCCTTGCATCCCCAGGATGAAGCCTACTTGATCATGGTGGATAAGCTTTTTGATGTGTTGTTGCAATCAGTTTGCCAGTATTTTATTGAACATTTTTGCAACTATGTTCATCATGGATAGTGCCCTGAAGTTTTCTTTCCTTGTTTAGTCTCTGCCCAGTTTTGGTATCAGGATGATGTTGGTCTCATAAAATGATTTGGGAAGGATTCCCTCTTTTTGGATTATTTGGAATAGTTTCAGAAGGAATGGTACCAGCTCCTCTTTGTATGTCTGATAGAATTAGGCTGTGAACCCATGGACCTGGGATTTTCTTGGGTGGTAGGCTCTTAACTGCTGCCTCAACTTCAGACCTTGTTATTGGTCTATTCACAGTTTTGACTTCTTCCTGGTTTAGGCTTGGGAGGATGCAAGTGTCCAGGAATTTATCCATTTCTTCAAGGTTTACTAGTTTATGTGCATACAGTTGTTTGTAATAATCCCTGATGATGGTTTGAATTTCTGTGGAATCTGTGGTGATATCCCCTTTATCATTTTTTATTGCATCTATTTGATTATTCTCTCTTTTCTTTTTTATTAATCTGGCTAGTGGTCTATTTTGTTGATCTTTTCAAAAAACCAGCTCCTGGATTTATTGATTTGTGAAGGGTTTTTTTTGTCTCTATCTCCTTCAGTTCTGCTCTGATCTTAGTTATTTCTTGTCTTTCTCTAGGTTTTGAGTTTTTTTTTTTATCTTGCTCCTCTAGCTCTTTCAATTTTGACGATAGGGTGTCAATTTTAGATCTCTCCTTGCTTCTCATGGGGGCATTTATTGCTATATATTTTCCTCTATAGACTGCTTTAAATGTGTCCCAGATATTTGGTATGTTGTGTCTTCGTTCTTGTTGGTTTCGAAGAACATCTTCATTTCATTGTTTATCCAGTCAACATTCAAGAGCCAGTTCTTAAGTTTCCATGAAGCTGTGAGGTTCTGAGTTTGTTTCTGAATTCTGAGTTTTTACTTGATTGCACTGTGGTCTGAGAGACTGTTTGTTATGATTTCTGTTCTTTTGCATTCCCTGAGGAGAGATTTACTTCCAATTATGTGGTCAATTTTAGAGTAGGTGCGATGTGGTGCTGAGAAAAATGTATATTCTGTGGATTTGGAGTGGAGAGTTCTGTAAATGTCTATTAGGTTTGCTTGGTCCAGGTCTGAGTTCAAGTCCTGGATACCCTTGTTAATTTTCTGTCTCATTGATCTGTTTAATATTGACAATGGGGTGTTAAAGTGTCCCATTATTATTGTATGAAAGTCTAAGTCTCTTTGTAAGTCATTAAGAACTTGCCTTATGTATCTGGGTGCTCCTATATTGGGTACGCATATATTTAGGATCATTAGCTCTTCTTGTTGCATTGATCCTTTTATCATTATGTAATGTCCTTCTTTGTCTCTTTTGATCTTTGTTGATTTAAAGTCTATTTTATCAGAGATGAGAATTGCAACGCCTGCCTTTTTTTTTTTTTTTTTTTTTTCCTCTCTCCATTTGCTTGGTAAATCTTCCTCCATACCTTTATTTTGAGCCTTTGTGTATCCTTGTATGTGGGATGGGTTTCCTGGATACCGCACACCAATGGATTTTGGCTTTTTATCCAATTTGCCAGTCTGTGTCTTTTGATTGGGGCATTTAACCCATTTATATTTAGGGTTAATATTGTTATGTGTGAATATGATCCTGCCATTTTGATGTTAGCTGGCTGTTTTGCCCATTAGTGGATGCAGTTTCTTCATTGTGTTGATGCTGTTTACTATTTGGTATGTTTTTGGAGTGGCTGGTACTGATTGTTCCTTTCTATGTTTAGTGCCTCTTTCAGGAGCTCTTGTAAAGCAGGCCTGGTGGTGATGAAATCTCTGAGTACTTGGTTGTTCATAAAGGATTTTATATCTCCTTCAATTATGAAGCTTAGTTTGGCTGGAAATGAAATTCTGGGTTGAAAGTTCTTTTCTTTATGGATGTTGAATATTGGCCCCCACTCTCTTCTGGCTTGTAGGGTTTCTGCTGAGAGATCCACTGTGATTCTGATGGGTTTCCCTTTGTGGGTAACCCAACCTTTCTCTCTGGCTGCCCTTAGCATTTTCTCCTTCATTTCAACCCTGGTGACTCTGATGATTATGTGCCTTGGGTTGCTCTTCTTGAGGAATATCTTTGTGGTGTTCTCTGTATTTCCTGGACTTGAATATTGGCCTACCTTGCTAGATTGGGTACTTTTTCCTGGATAATATCCTGAAGAGTATTTTCTAGCTTGGATTCATTCTCTCCATCACATTCAGGTACACCTACCAAACGTAGATTAGGTCTTTTCACATAGTCCCATATTTCTTGGAGACTTTGTTCATTCCTTTTTACCTTTTTTCCTCTAATCTTGCCTTCTCGATTTATTTCACTGAGTTGACATTTGACCTCTGATATCCTTTCTTCTGCTTGGTCAATTCGGCTGTTGAAATTTGTGTATCCTTCATGAAGTTCTTGTGTTGTGTTATTCAGCTCCATCAATTCACTTATATTCCTCTCTAAGTTGTTTATTCTTGTTAGCATTTCGTCAAATCTTTTTTCAAGGTTCTTAGTTTCTTTGTGTTGCATTAGAACATGTTCTTTTAGCTCACAGAAGTTTCTTATTACCCACCTTCTGAAGCCTGATTCTGTCAATTCTTCACATCATTGTCCATCCAGCCTTGTTGCCTTGCTGGTGAGGAGTTGTGATCCCTTGTAGGAGGAGAGGCGTCCTGGTTTTGGGTGTTTTCCTCCTTTTTGCACTGGTTTCTTCCCATCTTTGTGGATTTATCTATTTGTGGTTGGTGATTTTCAGATGGGGTCTCTGAGTGGATGTCCAGTTTGTTGATGATGAAGTTATTTTTTTCTGTTTCTCAATTTTCCTTCTAACAGTCTGGCCCCTCTGCTGTAGGACTGCTGAGGTCCACTCCAGGCCCTGCTTGCCTGGGGATCACCTGCAGTGGCTACAGAATAGTAAGGGTTGCTGCCAGTTTCTTCTTCTGCTATATTTGCCCCAGAAGGATATCCACCAGATGTCAGTTTGAGCTCCCCTTTATGAGGTGACTCTTTGGATATATGGCAATCAGGGAGCTGCTTGAGGAAACAGTCTGTCCTTTATAGGAGCTCAAGTACTGACCTGTGAGCTCCATTGTTCATTCAGAACTGCTGGGCAGGTATGTTTAAGTCTGCTGTAGTAGAACTCATAAACCCCTTTTTTTCCCCAGGTGCTCTGTCCCGTGGAGTTAGGGCTTTATTTATGAGTTTCTGTTATGCTGTTGTCTTTTTTCTGGGATGCCCTGCCCAGTGAGGAGGCAGCCTAGTTATTGTCTGCTTGCGAAGGCTTTACTGAGTTCCTGTAGGCTCTGCCCAGCTGCCATGTGAACTTGCCTGCAGTCCTGTTTATACGGGTGTAGTTAGAACTGTCTTGGTAATGGCAGCCCACCTCTGTAATGGCGGACTCTCTCTGTAATGGTGGGCTGCCTCAGCAATGGTAAACTACCTCCATAGTGGTGGACTAACTCGGTAATGGCAGACGCCACTCCCCCACAGAGCTGGACCATCCCGGGTTCAGCTGTGCTTGCTGTGAAACTCTCAATCCAGAGTGTTTCCGATTGCTGATTTTTTGTGGGAGTGGAACCAGCCGAGCCTGATCACCTGGTTCCCTGCCTCAGAGCTTTTTTTTTTTTTTTTTTTCAATTGAATGGTCAACTTTCTCCCAGCTATTCCAGTTGCCTGTTGAAAAGGCCCCAGGATCTGTGTGATTTCCCTTGTGGTGACCCACTGCGCCAGCTGCAACAGCGGCGCTGAGATTCGTGGCACTTTTTTTGCCCAGCAATTTCCTGGCCTGGCTCCCTGTTTCAGTCCCCTTTTGAATCAGATGAATGGGTGGCTCTGCCTTCCCAGAGCTCCAATTGTCAGCTAAAACGGCACCCAGACATGTGTATTTTGTACATAGAACTGCCACACCGGGGCGCCAGCAAAACAGCCACGCTGGCCAAAACAGCCCTGCCGGTGAAAACAGCCATGCTGGAAAAAACAGCTGTGTGGGCCAAAACAGCTGCACCAGCCAGACCAGCTGCACTGGTGACCCATGGGGCTCCTCCACCTGGAAATCTCCTGGTCTGTGGGCAATAAAAATCCGTCTGGAAATGCGGCGTCCACTCACCCTCCATGCTTTCACTGGGAGCTGCAATCCTGAGCTGCTCCTAATCGGCCATCTTGGATCGCTCCCCCCATTAACTACCTTTTCTTGTGCTGTCATGATAATTACTAGAGAGTATAACAGATTTAGCAAAAGCCAACTCATCAATAAAAATCAGTAGTTGTCTTCTTGATCCACAAAACAATAAATAAATAAGGGCTTTGGAAAGATAATGATATGTTCTTTTCCATGAGTCACCAAACCATTAAGTGTAATTTTCCTCTATGGTTTCAGAGTTCTAATAGAAAACCTCATCATCCAAACTATATGAAGTGCTGACCAATAAGGATAAGACTAATAGAAAGACTTTTGACAGCAGCAGAGGGAAATTTCTGAAATCCCACATCAGCTTATCCTTATTCAATACATTTAGTTAATAGTAGACAGTGAATATATCAACATAAAATACAATCGTAGGATGGATAGACTAGTAGCTCTGAGGGATTTGGATAGCTAGAAGCAAAGACTCAGGTCAGAGTTCCCAAGCTGCAAATAAAAACTAAATCGGTGGTTATTTTCCAGAAAAAAAAACCCTATACAACATTGGGCATGCAAGACATTATTTTGGGATTTATTGTGACAGAATGAGGTGAGAAGGGTGGGAAGAGAGGGTAAGAGATCCCACCCATGTTGGTAGAGTAGTTTTGTTCAGGGAGGCCTTGGTGCAGGATAGTTCAGAGAGGAACACAACAGGGAACAGAAAGCAACAGTCACAGAAGAAGGAACAAGAGCAGCAGAAAGATGCTTCAAGAGGCTCTAAGGACCAGTTTGTAAAGGAAGTCAGAAAAGGAAAAAAAAATGACAGAAGGCACAAGTTCCTGAGAGCACATGCCCAGAAGCAATAATCACACATACTCTGCAGACTTTGAGGTCTAACTGGAGAGATTTTTGCAGAAGCAGGGGACCTGAAAGTATCACAGCAGTAGGTAAAGATGGGTCATAGATTTTTATTTAAATTCCTCCAAAATATTTTGAGTAACTTCACAATAAAAATAAAGATTGCAAGCTCCTAACTATTTAAGACACAAAGAATGTCTTATTCTATTTTCCAACTGCTAACCGCCCCCAAGCCTAAAACTGTGCCTGAAACATAGCAGGACCTCAAAAAGTATTTGTTGAAACAATGAGTAATATACAACATAAAACAAAAAAAAATTATAAAATTCAACATTTGGACTAGTAACATATAAGCGAACATATCAAATCAAAAAACATTGGAGAAATATAAAAAGAAATAAAATATGAAGCACTTAACTAAGGAAATATCAAAAATTGGCTGAAAACTAAACATCCTAGAAGTCAAAGTAAATACTTTATTAAAATTAGTTTAATAACAGCACAGTTTCATTGAAGGATGGATGAATCACTGGTTTCCAAGAAGGCTTCTTCTTAAGGATATTTATGTAAGAAACTATGAGCTATGTAGTGGACACATTCTCTCAAGCCATTTAACAAAAAGTACCACATTTAACCTCCCCAAATGGTTATTTTTTATTTTAGATCTTTGTGAAAGCAGAGGAAGGAAGGTTAAATATTTATATTTTAAAAGAAATTTAAATGAAGGGTAAAGCATGGTAATACGATCTAAGTACGCTGCATTCTGATGATTTGGCTTTAATACATAAAGTTCAAAGAAGCTTACAAGATGATTGCTTAACTTATCCCTCACTATCCCTCTTAAGAATCAGTTATCCCAGCTAGGCTGTCAAAAAGAGATGATATTAGATGGTGATTTGAACCGTAGAAACTAATGATTCCTGAAGAGTAAGTAAGCTATGTTACTGATTGAGAGAACATCCATTGCTTGGCTTTGGACAGCTGTAGTAGACAGGAAAAGACATTGCTTTACAAAGGCCATAGCCGGCTTTTATGTACAGTCTTAATTCATTGTAGATATAAAAGAAAGTGCCCAGAAGTTGGAATCAAGTCTTTTCTCAAGCTCCAGTGCTGATCAAATATCTAAAAGTGTATTTAACTGAATATCACTCTGTAAAGTATGGATGAAAAGGCAGTGGCCTAGAAGATTTTGAAAACTGAAGTTACCACTTTTTACAACTGTAGAACTTTGACCTACCCAAACAAAAACAATTTTGAATAGCACTGAATACAAGTCTCACAAGATACTAATCAAATGGACCTCCAATTTGTCAAATAAAAATCTCCTGTTGCATAATATTATAAAATGTAATATAAAATGCAACCTTCCTCTATGTGAAGACATCAGCCCAAAATGTTGAGTTTGGTTTTAAAACAATTAATATTTAGACATTCTTCCTGAAAAGGCTAAGCTAATTCTTGAAATTTCTAGTGCAATAAGAAAGGCAGTTCATGTCATCAGCATAGGAAACACTTGGAATCCTATATTCAGGAAGTCTTTTGCACATTTTATCTAAGATTGTTCAAGAACAAGCTTAGAAGAATGGGGTAAGATACAGCCCTGTCTTACAGTATTTAAAGTGAGAATTTTCTTTAGCAAAGGTAATTCCTGCCTGTTTTGACTCTACAACTATTTTTGTTCAAGAGTCTCTGAAAAAATCTGAACAATCTTAATACATAGAGAGATCATGTAATTCAATCCATAAACATTTTCTGTCTATGAAATCATGTCAATAAAAAGTCAGCAAAAGCTATTAAAAGTATATTTATTCTTATTGAGGTGAAGCAGAACACTGAAAACTATGATCAATTATGGAACTGTTGTTAAAACTAATTTACCCCTGTTGCTCTGACAAGAAGATAAATTATGAAATCAACGCCATCCTCAGAAAAAGTTGTTGTGAACATATGAGAAGCTGAAAAGCTGTTTAGAATTCTGATGTACATTTAATGTTGGAGGTGGGTGATTAGCATGTTTTAAGACAAGAAAGACCATTCTTTGTATTCTTCTTGTAGAGTCTATACTGAAGACATAAATTATAATAGAATAACTGATACTGAAATAACTTGAACTCATGGTAAGAAAAATGTTTCAAAATCTCTTACATAATATCCTCTTTCCTGGACACATTGGCTTTTTTGTTAGCCAGCTGGAGCTGAACATCAGATTCATCAGAGCTTTTCAAACTACACTGACCTGGGCACCATCTCTAGAAAGTGCCTGGATCCCTGGCCATTGCTTAGGAGAGCATAATCCATCAAATCAA
This sequence comes from Alouatta palliata, assembly GCA_004027835.1. NCBI lineage: Eukaryota > Metazoa > Chordata > Mammalia > Primates > Atelidae > Alouatta > Alouatta palliata. The sequence continues at coordinate 19,538 of PVKV010005626.1, forward strand.
CTCCTAGGGAACAAAAAACAAGCTTCTAGAATGTTTGAGTTTATACATTTGGAAGTTACCGCTTAAGAAGCTAGCACTATTAACCCATCCACACGGCTAGAAGAATATATGTCTAGAAGGAAAATCAGAGTGCAATTTTAGAAATTCTCTGACCTCCAGGCTTCCCATCCCTCCTCAGGAGTCTGACACATCAGCTGTTAATCCAGATCCCTGCCATCTCCTCTAGGATGAACAAGCTGCCAGGAATAGTTGTTACCTGCTTTTCCCTAGATAACAGGGCCATAAAGCCATCAGCTGATACATACACCCCTACACTTCACCACATTCAGCCCACTTCATACTTTTTCCTTTGACTCATGCTTGAGTATATAGTCTAATCAGAGAGAACAAAGTCACTTTAACATTTGGCTTATTCTAAGCATACATCTGATGCAGTTTCAACAATGCAGAACAACCTTTCTAGTCACCTAGCACACACTACTTCCTTACTTCAACTTTATTAGAAATCCCTAACATTTCTTCTAGGGACCACGTCATAAAATCCCAAGAAACCAAAGTTGATGTGCTCTCTCTCTCTTGCTCTCTCTCTTGCTCTCTCTCTCTCTCTCTCTCCTTTCTGATATCAGTCTGCTTAATTTTTTAGCAGGTAAAAAGTGAAGAACTACCACATAAAAAGCAGCCATAGCAAAGGACAGCATATTTCTTGGACTGCAGGGTTTAGCTGACAGAGCCAATGGCCTCCACTCTCTCTGAGCTTCCTGAACCTCTTATCACAGCATTCTAATTCTGCATGCTGTCAAAGCCAAAGGGCTTAATACTGAGGGGTGATTTATTGGGATGAAAGGAGAAGCCATCACTTTCAACCAGTATTCTGGAGTGTCAGATATAATGAACAATGAACAATTAATAAGACTGATAACCTTGAGTCACTGGCTTCATTGTCTGATGGCAAACTCATGGAAGAGAAACCTAAGTTATTGAATAGAAGGTAATTTATTCTTTAAAATTTGAGTCACTTGTGAGCAGAGCATTTACTCACCTGGGAAGGGAATGGGGCAATTTCAGGTGAGCAACAGTGTGTTTCCTTGCCTCGCCAAATTTCAAGATAAAATTTTTTTTAATTTTTATTTTTTTTGTCATTTCCAGAAACATTCTAAGCTGATAAAATCAGGGAATATGCAGTTGTTTGACTTTTGTAAGTTAAAGTTGAATGTGTCTACAGTTTCTGATTTGCTAACTCTGACAGGACCAAACAAGCTTGGTGAATAGAGTGCACCAGACCAACTTCCTGAGATGGAAGAATTTACAGACTCTCTCAGCTAACATACCCAAGCCTTCTGGGAGAAGTTATCAAGCTCCCCAGGCTGAGAGTATACTAACATTGATGAAAATTAAATTGGATATGCATGAGGCTAAGCACTGGGCTCTGGGATAAAATGAAAACTTGAAAGGGGATCACATTTAGGTAAAAAAATAAATAAAAATAAAAGAGTAGTGTGGCAAACGGAATTCAATTGGATGAGATTCTCAATTGTGGGGAGAGGAGAATGTCTACACATTAGAATTCAAATGAACAACACAAAGAAGTTCAAGCAGAAAAGAAGTTGGGAAATTATGACCGTGGAAAGGTTTTTAGTATAAATGATAATACATTTGCCCCACGTGTGTATGTTTTGTATGTATGTGCATGTTTTGGCTAACCAAAGAACATGTTCAATTTTTCTCCAGGTAAACAAACGAGATTTTCAGAAAAACTTTTTTTACTAGTTGTGATAATCAAAGGATTTTTCTTTCAATAAAAGGATACATTTATCTGGAGTGAGGGAGTAAATTAGGTTTCCTGATTTCAAGACATTGTGGATCCCAGAAGTGGAATGTAAAGCCTCCAGTGCTGAAATTGCAGTGGAGAAAATGCCTGCGCTACTCAGCTTCCCTTTATTAATTTACGTTTTCTAGGATATACCAACCTAGGCGAAAGGGAAAGGAGGGAAGAGCAATAGGGAAATTACAATTTCCCTCCCTCCCTCCAGACCTGACCGGTAAACATTTATTGCTCCTCAAATTCTCTACAAACATTTCTGAACATCTCAGCGGCATCGATCAGGCATTTCGTGGCAGAGGATGGGCATCGTCTCAGCTGTTCCTGGCACTCTCTACTTCCTCTTGCTGCCTGTTCCTCAGCCGTGGTATTGGAGGCACCTCTGCTGCTCTGCTCACTCCTGTCAGCGACCTTAACACTCATGCAGGTTCTGTCCAGCCCTGTACTGACAGTGTGAATCTGCTAACTGTGCTGCGTCACAGGGGTGCAGTCTGCCATCCCTGCAGAGACACAGATGCTATGTGCTGTCACTGTCATAGCTACTGCTGTCAATGCAGCTGATAATTTGATTTATAGTTCCTTTAGTTTTCACTTAAGTTTAACTGGACATTTCTTATCCCAGAGCCCAGCCCAGCAGAGGCTTCATCAGAACGCAACAGGAATGATAACATTCTGTATACTCAAAAATCCCTTCTCATTTAAGACACTGGTCCACATACTCCTTGTACCAAAGTTAAAGTACGTCTTGATGTTTTCTTTCCTTGATTTAGTCCTTCTGAAGAGGTTTCTCCTTCCCTGTGGTGGATAATATAGGCCTCTCCTTATCCTGTGGTGAATGAAGTACTTCTAGACATGCCCTACCTTGTCTAAATCCAAAGCACTGCTGAGTTACTGTAATTCACTCATTTAGTCATTCAATAAATAGTTATTGAACACCTATTTACCAGGAATTCTGCTAGATACTAGAGATGCAATGGGTTTTTTGAAAGATTAATATTATTCATCCCTTCATGAAGTTTTCATTATACTAGAGAAAATAAAATAATGAGATTAAACATATAATTGGAAGAGAGCGGATTCTATCAAAAAATGAGGAAATCTTTGAATCTATGCTTTGAAGAAAAGAAAATCAATTTACTCAAGTTTATTCTGGAAGTAGGTCAATATAGTAAAAGGTTCCAATGATTATGACCTTCTCAAAAAGAGTTTTGGAGAAATGTTCAAAACTACCTGGATGCTCTCCAGCATCAGTCTTAGGAAACTGAATTATAGATCTCCCCTAGGGTAAAGTTTCACAATTATTTCCTTCTCTGTCCGTTATCAGGGCCACTCAGTATAATTGGCCACAGCCAGCAATCATGAATTTCAGAGCAAAAATCACCCATGAAGGTTCTGAAGTATCCTGGAAATAAGACAGCAGCGTTGTTCCAATTCATTTGAAACTATCTCTGAGGTTAGTCTCACAGCTCTCCTTCAGAACTAATTTAGCCACTGGCTCTCCTAAGTTTCTTGAGTAGAAAAGGCCCCAAGACAAGGGTGTCTAAATCTGCATATGAACCCACTGCAATTTTTACTTTCACTGCCACCATCTACCAAGTCATCACTATTTTTGTGCTGGGTTCTGCGGCAGGTGGCCTTTGGGAGATTAAAGGGTGAGAGCCAAGGCTCACGGAGGCTTTACGGTAGCCTTCCTACCACAGAGCCAATAGGTGGAGAGGCAGAAGAGAATCCTCTTCACGCCCCGGCCAATAAGATGCCAGGAATCTGAAAAATAATAATATGTGTTTTTAGAAAGAATGAAAAATAGTCCCAGGCCATGTTAGAACAGAGCAAGTCATCATCTGTCACTCGGGTGCAGACAAGCACAAAACCATTTGCAATATTTCAAACACACATGCCACAGTGCAGGCCCCAGGGCCAGTGAAAGACCCATGGGCACAAAAATAGTGACGGTGACCACATAGTTGGCAATGGTGGTAGATATAAAAATGGAATTGCAGTAGAAGCAGCATTCTGTTTTCATAAAACCTCCCCCTTTATCCTTCCAAGATCACTCAAACCTTTTGGATCACAGATCATCCAAGTCCCTGGCCTCTATTCCTGAATCTCACCTCCCTTCTCAACATTCACTCCTGATGGCTACTGGCCTCATGCCCTGGGTGTTCCTCCCTGCACCCTACTCTCCTCAACCCCTGACCTCAATGTCCAAATATTGCCACAGCTCTGCCCACTGGACAACTCTGGATTATGCATCAGGGTATCCTCTTAGTATCCAGAGACCTTATCCCTCATTGGAACAGATTCCTTTTGTCAAGACACTTTAATATCTCAATATCTACAAATGATTTCCTAAAGAAGCCTCTACTGTACTGGTGTGGAGCCCAGAAAGACCATCCATGTTACTGCTTCTCCACAAATACCTATTTTGTTTCATTATGTAAAAGGTAGAACTTACTATTAGAATTTCAAAGATGCAATCAACTTGACCTTTGCCTTCTAGATTTTATGATCTCTCATACTCACCTACAGAATTTAAAATGTTCATATTGGGAGAATCTGGTCAAAGGATACTAATTTTTGGTAGCGTAGAATGAAGAAGTTCTGGCAATCTAATATACAGCATGGTGACTATAGTTATTAGGTTGGTGCAAAAACAATTAAAAGTAATGGCAAAAACCACAACTGCTTTGCACCAACCTAACAGCAATACTGTATGGTATACTTGAAATTTGCTGAGAGTAGATCTTAAATGTGCTCACCACAAAAAAATGTAATTATGTGAGATAATGGATAGGTTAATTAGCTTGATTGGGGTAACCATTTCACAATATACACTTATATCAAAACACCATGTCGTACACGGTAAATATATACAAGTTTCATTTGTCAATTGTAACTGAATCAAGTGAGAAGGGAAAAAAAGAAAAAGAAAAACAGAATAAACTTTTATAAAAGGTAAATGAATGAATGACTAATAAATAGATAAATAAACAAAATGTTCATATTATGTCGTGATTCACTCATTCAAAGTTATGGATTTAGGAACTCAATAAAAGAAACATATTTAATGTTTGCATTGATTTTAAGCTGTTAGTCATGAGAAGGATACATTCTACTGATAAGGAAGGAATTAGTCAAATATCCTCAGGCCCGAGGGACAGTCAACCCGTGTACTCTCACAAGGTCATGCCCTTGAAACGGCCTCACACTTGGTTTAACGCTTTGCTGTCACAGTCTTGATATTCTCAATAATTTTTGAACAGGGATCCTGAATTTTTATTCTACACTGAACCCTGCAAATTAAATGGCTGGTCCTAAATGAATGAGTTAAGATCATGCAGTCCGCATATTAGTGAAGTCTTAACTGAGCAGAATTGACAGGAATCTTTCAAATAAAAAAATTACAGAAATGAAAATACAAATCAATTAACATCAGCTATTGAGCTATCCTAAGGGATTCAAAAGAAAAAAGAAATCAGTCATCCAACCTATCTCACAATCAGGGCAAAATTCCTCTTTGGTATAAACTTTTCAATCTGTTCTTACTTTACGCTTTTAATCCCTTATATAAGGAAAGTCTCAGAATTTCCACAAGAAAAGGTCTAGGGTAATCAGAGGGAATATCATAGAAGAGTTAGGGCTTGACAACCTCTTTGTTTTCATGAGTAAATATGGCATTTATATGGAGACTATGTCTACTTGGAGAATAAAGGTGGTTTTTTCCAAATAAGAGACACAGAGTTGGCATATGCTAAGGTTAATGGCAGTGTAGGGTATATATGGAACAGCAGTGAAAATGTAGTTGGACAGGAACTGAAGGGAAGAGGTAGATTCATTGGCAACTAGAAAAGAAGTCCAAAATTGGGCAATAGAGAAGCAAGATAGACTCCTGAATATAATAATAAAGTAACAAGTGTGGTTTTCTCTAAAACCTTACTTGACAAATATTTGCCTTTTGTTCTGAGGTGAGACAATATGAAATAAAGACAGCCAATAGGCAGAATGTTGCAGTCATAGACAATAATGCCAGTAAGCATTGGAATTAAATACCTAGGAATAAAACAAACAAAGGATGTGAAAGACCTCTTCAAGGAGAACTACAAACCACTGCTCAAGGAAATAAGAGAGGACACAAACAGATGGAAAACATTCCATGCTCATGGTTAAAAAGAATCAATATCATGAAAATGGCCATACTGCCTAAATTTATAGATTTAATGCTATCCCCATCAAGCTACCATTGACCTTCTTCACAGAACTGAAAAAAAAAAACACCTTAAAGTTCATATGAAACCAAAAAAGAGCCTGCATAGACAAGGCAATCCTGAGCAAAAAGAACAAAGCTGGAGGCATCATGCTACCTGACTTCAAACTATACTACAAGGCTACAGTAATCAAAACAGCATGGTACTGGTATTAAAACAGCATGGTACTGGTACCAAAACAGATATATAGACCAATGGAATAGAACAGAGGCCTCAGAAGTAACATCACACATCTACAACCATCCGATCTTTGACAAACCAGACAAAAACAAGCAATGGGGAAAGGATTCCCTGTTTAATAAATAGTGATGGGGAAAACGGCTAGCAGATGCAGGAAGCTGAAACTGGACCCCTTCCTTACACCTTATACAAAAATTAACTCCAGATGAATTAAAGATTTAAACATAAGACCTAACACCATAAAAACCCTAGAAGAAAGCCAAGGCAATACCATTCAGGACATAGGCATAGGCAAGGACTTCATGACTAAAACACCAAAAGCATTGGCAACAAAAGCCAAAATAGAGAAATGGGACCTAACTAAACTTAAGAGCTTCTGTACAGAAAAAGAAACAATTGTCAGAGTGAACCAGCAACCAACAGAATGGGAAGAAATTTTTGCAAGCCACCCATCTGACAAAGGGCAAATATCCAGAATCTACAGAGAACTAAAATAGATTTACAAGAAAAAAATCAAACAACCCCATCAAAAAGTGGGCAAAGATTATGAACACACATTTTTCAAAAGAAGACATTTATGTGGCCAACAAATATATGAACAAGAGCTCATCATCACTGGACATTACAGAAATGCAAATCAAAACCACACTGAGATACCATCTCATGCCAGTTAGAATGGCGATCATTAAAAAATCTGGAGACAACAGATGCTGGAGAGGATGTGGAGAATTAGGAACACTTTTACACTGTTGGTGGGAGTTTAACCATTGTGGAAGACAGTGTGGTGATTCCTCAAGGACCTAGAAATAGAAATTCCATTTGACCCAGCAATCTCATTACTGGGTATATATCCAAAGGATTATAAATTGTTCTATTATAAGGACACATGCACATGTGTGTTTATTGCAGCACTGTTTACAATAGCAAAGACCTGGAACCAACCCAAATGCCCATCAATGATAGACTGGATAAAGAAAATGTGGCACATATAAACCATGGATACTATGCAGCCATAAAAAAGGGTGAGTTCATGTCCTTTGCAGGGACATGGATGAAGCTGGAAACCATCATTCTCAGCAAACTGACACAAGAACAGAAAACCAAACACTACATGTTATCACCCACAGGTGGGTGTTGAACAATGAGAACACATGGATACAGGGAGGGGAACATCACACACTGGGTTTTGTTGGCGAGTGGGGGTCTAGGGGAGGGATAGATGGGGGTGGGGAGATTGGGGAGGGATAACATTAGGAGAAATACCTAATGTAGGTGATGGGGGATGAAGGCAGCAAACCACCATCGCATGTGTATACCTATGTAACAATCCGGCATGATTTGCACATGTACCCCAGAACTTAAAGTATATATATATATATATATATATATATATATATATATATATATACACATACATGAAGAAAATAAGAGGTGAGTTTTTTCTAATGGTCTCCAGAATTTTTGCTGATCAATAGGGAATCCAGATTAAAAAGAAAAAAGTTGAGGACTTAGTGCAAAGCCTCAGCAGGGTTTAGCATCAGGGAAAATTACAGAAACCAGGAGATACACCAGAAGAAAGGTAAGACAGACAGAAAAATGAAGACAGGGAAATACTTTAAAACATTTTACATGGAGAGGTGTTTCTAATATATTAAATAAAGAGAAAAATAACTAGGTAGAGGGCCCCTGGATTTGGCAACAAGCAATTTAATACTGTTTAAGGTTTAATATAGCACTTTCCAAAAGCGCAACATTAATAAACTTTTATTTTGTAATTTCATATTTAATTCCCTTAGATAATGCTCCTGAGAACATGACCATGCATTCTGCTTGTCATCATACCCCCAGCACCTAGTAACATGTAATGAGAAATCAACTCTCCATAATCAACATAATCATATTATGTCTTCTAAAAGGGAAAGGTCTCAACTAACAAGGCGATATCATGTCTTACTTCTCTTGACAAATGGTATAACCCCTTTACAGATGTTAAATACGATATTGGACAAATGCAGTGACCTTTCTTTTCAATATTGCCATCAAGTGTTTTCAAAGAGCATTTTTGAAGGGTGGTTACATGACAAAATCCACTTTGCCTTCCTCTGCTGAGCATCTTGACATATCCCTGAGTGTCCTGAAGGCTCCTTTCCTGCTGACCACAAAGCAAATCTTGGAGGTTGTCTTAACTATCCTCAAGTATGAAGGATATCCTATCATTTATTTTCATACTGAGGAGCTACTAAGTATTTGAGGAGATAAATGAGTTTGCTCTGTATGATGGTCCCCAACTGGAGCTCCCTCCTTCTCCCTGCAATGCAGCTGTATAAATAGGGAAGCCATGTTGGTGAATTCTGTGGTGTCTATTTTCTAAAACAAATGCTAGGAATATAAAAGGCACTCTAAAAAACGTGATGAATGAAAGAATGGTGATGAATCCTCTACATTATGACTTCTAGATAGTCATTCATCCCCACATAATGACACTGACTTTTCTTTTTTTGAAGCATTAAAAGAAATCAGTCTTTGGGAGGATCCAAGATGGCCAATTAGGAGCAGCTCAGGATTGCAGCTCCCAGCGAAAGCACGGAGGGTGAGTGGATGCCGCATTCCCAGATGGATTTTTATTGCCCACAGACCAGGAGATTCCCAGGGGGAGGAGCCCCACAGGTCGCCAGCGCGGCTGGTTTGGCGGGCACAGCTGTTTTTGCCGGCACGGCTGTTTTGGCCAGTGCCCCGGCGCAGCAGTTCCCCATAAACAATACATGGGTCCGGGTGCCATTTTAGCTGGCATTTGGAGCTCCAGGAAAGCAGAGTTGCCCATTCATCTGATTAAAAAAGGGGACTGAAACAGGCAGCCAAGCCAGGAGATTTCCCGGGCAAAAAAAGCGCCACGAATCTCAGTGCCTGCTGTTTCAGCTGGCGCAGTGTGACGTCACACGGGAAATCACACAGATCCCGGCACCTTTTCAACAGGCGACTGGAACACCTGGCAGACAGTAGACCATTCAACTTTAAAAAAAAAAAAAAAGGCTCTGAGGCAGGGAGCCAAGTGATCAGGATCGGCTGGTCCCACCCCCACGAAAAAACAGCAGTCGGAAATGCTATGGATTGAGAGTTTCACAGCAAGCACAGCTGAACCTGGGACGGTCCAGCTCTGTGGGGGAGGGGTGTCCACCATTACTGAAGTAATCCACCACTACGGAGGTAGTTTGCCACTGCACAGGCAGCCCGCCATGGCCGAGGCAGTTCTAACTATACTGGTATAAACAGGACTGCAAAGAAGTTCAAATGGCAGCTGGGCGGAGCCCACAGCCACTCAGCAAAGCCTCTACAGGCAGACAGTGACTAGGCTACCAAATCACTGGGCAAGGTAGCCCTGAGAAAAAGGCAGCAGCACAAAGGAAACTCATAAATAAAGCCCTAACTCCCCAGGACAGAGCACCTGGGGGAAAAAAGGGTTTATGAGTTCTACTACAGACTTAAACGTACCTGCCCAGCAACTCTGAATGAACAACAAAGCTCACAGCTCAGCACTTAAGCTCCTATAAAGGACAGACTGTCTCCTCAAGCAGCTCCCTGACCCCCGTATATCCAACGAGTCACCTCATAAAGGAGAGCTCAGACTGATAACTGGCGGGTATCCATCTGAGGCAAAGATAGCAGAAGAAGAAACTGGCAGCAACCCTTACTGTTGTGTAGCCACTGCAGGTGATCCCCAGGCAACCAGGGCCTGGAGTGGACCTCAGCAGTCCTACAGCAGAGGGGCCAGACTGTTAGAAGGAAAATTAAGAAACAGAAAAATAACTTCATCATCAACAAACCGGATGTCCACTCAGAGACCCCATCTGAAAATCACCAACCACAAAGAACACACATAGATAAATCCACAAAGATGGGAAGAAACCAGTGCAAAAAGGAGGAAAACACCCAAAACCAGGATGCCTCTCCTCCTACAAGGGATCACAACTCCTCACCAGCAAGGGACCAAGGCTGGATGGACAATGAGTGTGATGAAATGACAGAATCAGGCTTCAGAAGGTGGGTAATAAGAAACTTCTGTGAGCTAAAAGAACACGTTCTAACCCAGTGCAAAGAAACTAAGAACACTGAAAAAAGATTTGATGAAATGCTAACAACAATAACCAACTTAGAGAGGTATATAAGTGATTTGATGGAGCTGAAAAACCACAACACAAGAACTTCATGAAGCATACACAAGTTTCAACAGCCGAATCGACCAAGCAGAAGAAAGGATATCAGATATCGAAGATCAACTCAATGAAATAAAACGAGAAGGCAAGACTAGAGAAAAAAGGGCAAAAAGGAATGAACAAAGTCTCCAAGAAATATGGGCTTATGTGAAAAGACCTAATCTACGTTTGATAGATGTACATGAATGTGACGAAGAGAATGAATCCAAGCTAGAAAATACTCTTCAGGATATTATCCAAGAAAACTTCCCCAACCTAGCAAGGCAGGCAAATATTCAAGTCCAGGAAATACAGAGAACACCACAAAGATATTCCTCAAGAAGAGCAACCCCAAGGCACATAATCGTCAGATTCACCAGGGTTGAAATGAAGGAGAAAATGTTAAGGACAGCCAGAAAGAAAGGTTGGGTTACCCACAAAGGGAAGCCCATCAGACTCACAGCAGATCTCTCAACAGAAACCCTACAAGCCAGAAGAGAGTGGGGGCCAATATTCAACATCCATAAAGAAAAGAACTTTTATCCCAGAATTTTGTATCCAGCCAAACTAAGCTTCATAAGTGAAGGAAAAATAAAATCCTTTAGGAAAAAGCAAGTACTCAGAGATTTCATCACCACCAGGCCTGCTTTACAAGAGCTCCTGAAAGAGGAACTAAACATAGTAAAGAACAACCAGTACCAGCCACTCCAAAAACATACCAAACCACAAAGAGCAGCAACACAATGAAGAAACTGAATCAACTAACCAGCAAAACAGCCAGCTAGTATCAAAATGGCAGGATCAAATTAACACATAAAAATATTAATCCTAAATGTAAATGGGCTAAATGTCCCAATCAAAAGACATAGACTGGCAAATTAGATAAAAAGCCAAAACCCGTCAGTGTGCTGTATCCAGGAAACCCACCTCACATGCAAAGATACACAAACGCTCAAAATAAAGGGATGGAGGAAGATTTACCAAGCAAATGGAGAGCAAAAAAAAGCAGGAGTTGCAATTCTCATTTCTGATAAAATAGACTTTAAAACAACAAAGATCCAAAGAGACAAAGAAGGACATTACATAATGGTAAAAGGATCAATGCAACAAGAAGAGCTAATGATTTTAAATATGTATGCACCCAACACAGGAGCACCCAGACACATAAGGCAAGCTCTTAATGACTTGCAAAGAGACTTAGACTCCCACACAATAATAGTGGGAGACTTTAACACCCCATTGTCAATATTGATCAATGAGACAGAAAATTAACAAAGATATCCAGAACTTGAACTCAGACCTGGATCAAGCAAACCTAATAGACATTTACAGAAATCTCCACCACAAATCCACAGAATATACATTTTTCTCAGCACCACATCACACTTACTCTAAAATTGATCACATAATTGGAAGTAAATCACTCCTCAGAAAATGCAAAAGAATGGAAATCATAACAAACAGTCTCTCAGATCACAGTGCAATCAAGTTAGAACTCAGAATTCAGAAATTAACTCAGAACCGCACAGCTTCATGGAAACTGAACAACTGGCTCTTGACTGTTGACTGCATAAACAATGAAATGAAGGAAGAAATAAAGATGTTCTTTGAAACCAATGAGAATGAAGACAGGACATACCAGAATCTCTGGGACACATTTAAAGCAGTCTATAGAGGAAAATATATAGCAATAAATGCCCACACGAGAAGCAAGTAGAGATCTAAAATTGACACCCTATCGTCAAAATAGAAAGAGCTAGAGGAGCAAGATTAAAAAAAAAAAAAAAAAACTCAAAACCTAAAGAAAGACAAGAAATAACTAAGATCAGAGCAGAACTGAAGGAGATAGAGACACAAAAGCCCTTCAAAACATCAATAAATGCAGGAGCTGGTTTTTTGAAGGTCAAAAAAATAGAGCACTAGCCAGATTAATAAAAAAGAAAAGAGAAAATAATCAAATAGATGCAATAAAAAATGATAAAGAGGATATCACCACAGATTCCACAGAAATTAAACCATCATCAGAGATTATTACAAACAACTCTATGCACACAAACTAGTAAACCTGGAAGAAATGGATAAATTCCTGGACACTTGCATCCTGCCAAGCCTAAACCAGGAAGAAGTCAAAACTGTGAATAGACCAATAACAAGGTCTGAAGTGGAGGCAGCAATTAAGAGCCTACCACCCAAAAAAAGCCCAGGTCCAGATGAGTTCACAGCTGAATTCTACCAGACATACAAAGAAGAGCTGGTAGCATTCCTTCTGAAACTATTCCACACAATCCAAAAACAGGGAATCCTTCCCAAATCATTTTATGAGACCAACATCATCCTGATACCAAAACCCGGCAGAGACTCAGCAAGAAAAGAAAACTTCAGGGCACTATCCATGATGAACATAGATGCAAAAATCTTCAATAAAATACTGGCAAACCGATTGCAACAGCACATTAAAAAGCTTATCCACCATGATCAAGTAGACTTCATCCCAGGGATGCAAGGCTGGTTCAACATACGCAAATCTATAAACATAATTCACCCTCTAAACAGAACCAAAGACAAAAACCATATGATTATCTCAATTGATGCAGAGAAGGCCTTTGACAAAATTCAACAGCCATTTATGCTAAAAACCCTCAATAAACTAGGTATTGAGGGAACGTTTCTCAAAACGATAAAACCTATTTACAACAAACCAACAGCCAATATCATACTGAATGGGCAAAAACGAGAAGCATTCCCTTTGAAATCTGGCACTAGACAAGGATGTCCTCTCTCACCACTCCTATTCAATACAGTACTTGAAGTTCTAGCCAGAGCAATCAAGCAAGAAAAAGAAATAAAGGGTATTCAAATAGGAAAGGAGGAAGTCAAATTGTCTCTATTTGCAGACAATATGATTGCATATCTAGAAGAGCCTATCATCTCAGCCCAAAATCTACTGAAACTGATAAGCAACTTCAGCAAAGTCTCAGGACACAAAATCAATGTGCAAAAATTACAAGCATTCCTATACACCAATAACAGACTTAAAGAGAGCCAAATCAAGAACCAACTGCCATTCACAATTGCCACAAAGAGAATAAAATACCTAGGAATACAACTAACAAGGAACGTAAAGGACCTCTTCAAGGAGAACTACAAAACACTGCTCAACGAAATAAGAGAGGACACAAACAGATGGAGAAACATTCCATGTTCATGACTAGGAAGAATCAATATCATGAAAATGGCCATACTGCCCAAATTAATTTACAGATTCAATGCTATCCCCATCAAGCTACCAATGAGCTTCTTCACAGAACTGGAAAAAACCACCTTAAATTTCGTAGGAAACCGAAAGAGAGCCTGCATAGCCAAACCAATTCTAAGCTAAGAGAACAAAGCTGGAGGCATCACACTACCAGACTTCAAACTATACTACAAAGTTACAGTAATAAAAACAGCATGGTACTGGTACCAAAACAGAGATATAGACCAATGGAACAGAACAGAGGCCTCTGAGGCAACACAACACATCTACAACCATCCGATCTTTGAAAAACCTGACAAAAACAAGCAATGGGGAAAGAAGTCCCTGTTTAATACATGGTGTTGGGAAAACTGGCTAGCCATGTGCAAAAAGCAGAAACTGGACCACTTCCTGACACCTTACACTAAAATTAACTCCAGATGGATTAAAGACTTAAACATAAGATCTAACACCATAAAAACCCTAGAAGAAAATCTAGGCAAAACCATTCAGGACATAGGTGTAGGCAAGGACTTCATGACCAAAACACCAAAAGCATTGGCAATAAAAGCCAAAATAGATAAATGGGACCTAATCAAGCTCCACAACTTCTGCACAGCAAAAGAAATAGTCAT
>PVKV010005626.1:33961-113104 GCA_004027835.1 Alouatta palliata
CATGGTGAAACCCCATCTCTACTAAAAATACAAAAATTAGCTGGGCATGGTGGCACGTGCCTGTAGTCCCAGCTACTCGGGAGGCTGAGGCAGGAGAATTGCTTGAACCCAGGAGGCAGAGGTTGCGGTGAGCCGAGATCGCGCCATTGCACTCCAGCCTGGGTAACAAGAGCGAAACTCCGTCTCAAAAAAAAAAAAAGAAATAGTCATTAGAGTGAATCAGCAACCAACAGAATGGGAAAAAAAATTTTGCCGTCTACCCATCTGACAAAGGGCTGATATCCAGAATCTACAAGAACTAAAACAGATTTACAAGAAAAAAACAAGCCCCTTCAAAAGTGGGCGAAGGATATGAACAGATACTTTACAAAAGAAGACACACATGAAGCCAACAAACATATGAAAAAATGCTCATCATCACTGGTCATTAGAGAAATGCAAATCAAAACTACATTGAGATACCATCTCACGCCAGTTAGAATGGCAATCATTAAAAAATCTGGAGACAACAGATGCTGGAGTGGATGTGGAGAAATAGGAACACTTTTACACTGTTGGTGGGAATGTAAATTAGTTCAACCATTGTGGAAGACAGTGTGGCGATTCCTCAAGGACCTAGAAATAGAAATTCCATTTGACCCCGCAATCCCATTACTGGGTATATATCCAAAGGATTATAAATCATTCTACTATAAGGACACATGTACACAAATGTTCATTGCAGCACAGTTTACAATAGCAAAGACCTGGAACCAACCCAAATGCCCATCGATGAGAGACTGGACAGGGAAAATGTGGCACATATACACCATGGAGTATTATGCAGCCATCAAAAATGATGAGTTCATGTCCTTTGTAGGGACATGGATGAACCTGGAAACCATCATTCTCAGCAAACTGACACAAGAACAGAAAATCAAACACCGCATATTCTCACTCACAGTTGGGTGTTGATCAATGTGAACACATGGACACAGGGAGGGGAGCATCACACACTGGGGTCTGTCGGGGGGAAAAAGGAGAGGGACAGCGGGATTGGGTAGTTGGGGAGAGATAGCATGGGGAGAAATGTCAGATATAGGTGATGGGGAGGAAGGCAGCAAATCACACTGCCATGCGTGTACCTATGCAACAATCTTGCATGTTCTTCACATGTACCCCAAAACCTAAAATGCAATAAAAAATTTATATATATGTAAAAAAAAAAAGAAATCGGTCTTTATTTGTCCATTATACCTCAATAAAGCTAAAAATACTTAAAATCAGAAATGGTTGATTGTCAGAGTACAAAGTCTCAATGAGACAGTAGGAATACTTGTTGCTGTTGTTGTTTTACTTTGAGATATATTGCACACTGTGGTGAATATAGTAAATCATAACCCATCATTAATTTGAAAGCTACTATCACAGTACATTGCATTTGAGATGATAGATGTGTTTGCTTGATTTAATATTCCATATTTTATTCATAATTCATAGCATCACTTTGTTGCACATAGATATATAAAATTATAATTTGTCAATTTATAATTGAAAATAAAATTTGAAAACAAAGAAATGGGTCAGTCTGTAATTCATGGGCTACAAATACTCTGATTCCTAAAATCAGAATAACAAAAAGACAAATCAAGAAGACAAAACAAAAGCTAACATATGTGCTCTTTATAATTAAGAAAAAGTAACAACATCCCATAAAAACATACTTTAGAGGTCAGGCACAGTAGCTCAAACCTGTAATCCCCACACTTTGGGAGGCCAAGGCAGGTAGATCACCTGAGGTCTGGCCAACATAGTGAAACCTTGTCTCTACTAAAAATACAAAAATTAGCTGGGAGTGGTGGCGGGTGCCTGTAATCCCAGCTACTCTGGAGGCTGAGGCAGGAGAATCACTTGAACCTTGGAGGCAGAGGTTGCAGTGAGACGAGATCACGCCGTTGCACTCCAGCCTGGGCGACAAGAGTGAAACTCCATCTCAAAACACACACACACACACACACACACACACACACACACACACACACACTTTATATGTGAGTTAGAAATTGTAGGAAAGGCTAGAAGAATCAAGGGTATATTTTTCTTCCCACCAAACCTGTGAAGAGAATCATTCCTAAAAGTGAGGGTGAGGAATATGTAAGTGGGAGTGCCCCAAACCATCCCTAGGTGGGACCAGTTGGGATTCCAAAGCAAGAGACACTAACTGCCAGGGTGATCAGTGCAAAGCATTTATTAAGGAAGCTTAGGACTGCTGCAGCAATCATTATGACAATGAAAGAAAAGGGGTGTTTTACCTAAGTATGTCCACAGGGGTGGAGAGGGCAGGGTATGGAGTTTATAATGATTTAAGGAATCTGACTGAGGACTGGGGCCCATTTCTTTTAGTGTTTTGGGCAACAACATAGATTCCTTTACCAGTGCCGGGAATGTTCAAGGCCCTAGTTTGGATTCAAGCCTACTGGGAAAAACCTGTGGCTGGCAAGTCACAGAGCAGTCTAGGCAGTTCCTGATTCTCAGTCAGGACACAGAAAGAAAGCAGGACGAATTAAGGGACCTTACAATATGAGAATGAGTGAAATTATTAGAAAGAAGCAACGTGTATCGAATAGAAACAGATACTGCAGGCAAGCAAAAATCTACAGAGGAAATAACCAAAGAAACTGGAATAAAATGGTCACCCAAAAATGGCTACATTTTTCTGACGTTTCAATGTCACTACCAAAAATGTTAATAGCTAAAAAGTCTCCTAAACAATATATCTGGAGCCACTGTGAGCATTGGCTAAAACCCACAAAATAGTACATAGTCATTAGAGTGCATGTCATGCGTAAATAAAGAAGAATACCACAGGCAGAAAAATATACAGGTGCAAAACACAAAGGGCCCAAGGACTCTCTAAGATGATATGATGGGGGAAAACATCCATAAACTATGCGCAGATATAGGGGTGAAGGCAATGAACTGTACATAGACTAGAACGTGATTTAAATTATGCTAGTGTCATGCTGGATAAACCAATAAGAGATCTTAATCGCTGCAACAAAAGCCCAAGGTTAACAGTGACAAACTTCACCAACAGTAGCACAGCAATAACGTAAAAAAAGATGACTTTGGACAGAAGCTGTACAAGGGCTACTCTCTGCACCAGGAGAAGTTCAATAGAACTGCATGAAAGAAATCAGATACAAATTGGTTCAAAAGAGAGAGGAAAAACTCTTAGACAGACAGATGGTATTTTAAAATTATAATGAAACCAGCTTCAGAGAAATCTTTGATAGGGAAGTGAGGCAAGAAAACAAGCACTATTAGCATAATGGGCCCCAGAGACCAAGTACAACGCAATGAATGCAAAATGTACAGCAGATGTAAAGGGTGCCACTAATACAGTCCCAGTCCAACAAAGAACATGGTTTCTCAGAGATTCCAAGAAACATAAAAAAGGTTCTCATTAACTTTCTGCTTCCAAATGACCTCTTCAAGTGCAGAAGCTTCCCAGGAAAACTTACGACCAGCAAATCCATCTCAATGGACAAAGAGAATTTGCCCTCTTCCTCATTATCCTCAACTTTGGAGCCAGGTTGCAAAAGGGGGAAAAAGATGGCATGAAAACTGCCTTTAACTCTTTAACCACTGTTACGTAAAGAGGAAAATAATATATTAACATTATAACCATCAAAAAATGCACAGATATGACAGACGTCAGGGAACATGCTGTGTCCCTGTTTAAGTCTAAGAGGTATTTTTTTTATAAGGTATATAGGCTGAACTCTGGGGACTTTGGTACTTCCACCAAGCACTTTCCTCTTCCAATGAAACTCTGTACTCTCTGTATCCATTGTCTGTGGTGGAGGTGAGGGTAGGGGGAAGAGGGAGACAGAGAAGTAGCAGAAGGAACATTAGGAGAGGCAGTTTGCTCCTAAACATGTACCATTTGCCCAAAGTGATGTCATTCCTCTCACATTCAAATCAGCCAGTACCTATCCTTGCCCACAGTGAGCTTGATTAACAGAAGAAGTCCGTGCTGGGGCTGAATAGAGATAGCTAAACCAATTAGCTAGGAAAGACAGAACAAAAGGCAGTCTTTCTGCAGATACCTCTTTCAATACCCTTCTGATGTTTCCTACAGTAGTAAGGGGATCAGGTCAAGTCTGAATGAATTTCTTCCCTCTGAGCTTGTTGCTAATTCTATTTGGCTACATAATTAATAAGCATTATAATTCAATCATTCTCAACAAACTCTACATGTCCTAACATTGAGCTCTTTCTTTTGGGTCTGCCCTCTCTTCCCTTGCCTTCTTTCCTCTTTCTTCTTAACAAATCCCAGTTCTTTCTACTTTCAACTGAAAAATCACAAATGTATACATTTAACAAGGAGACTTTATGTGATATAAAGGGTTACAGCCTGCAGGGTGGCCATCCTTAGAGACTGGGAAAGGTAGTCTCCAGTAGAGCCCAGAAGCAGGCACTTGAACGGAGTGGAGTGTGAAGTAGGGATTTACACTGACTGGGTTCACCAAGGATACATATTCAACAGCTTATAAGCAGAGCTATGAATATTAACAAAGGAGGGACATATGCATGCATGAAAAGCAAACTTGTATGTTACATGCATCCTATGTTCACTTTGAAGTGGAGACTTAACATTTAAATGTACTACAGTCAATCTCCATATGTGAAAAGGTCAAGCAGGAACACAAAGGCATTCAAGTGCACAGACTCCGTAAACTGGCCAGAACCAGTTCATGGTCAGTGTTCTTTTATCAGGACAAAGTTACTGAAATCAGTCTCTTGTTCAATCAAAGATATGGTTATGACATGTGGAACAGGAATATCCGCTTGTCAGCATCTGGTGGTGGATGAGCTGTCCTTATTTTAATATTGCTTATCTCTGCCCACTGCTTGTCCAGCTGCTAGAGTGAATTAAAAACCTGTGACAGTCAGAACACAGCTTGTTCTTTAAGTGTCGGGTGCCTGACTTATCCTTTCCTCGTATGGTCTTACATTCTGTTTATAAGGTGGTATCTTATTGCTACAAAGATTTCATTTTGTCAGTCTTATGACCGCTATTTCAACATTAACGCTGGTCAGTTGTTGTGTCTAAATTGCAAAGGGAAGAAGGATAATGAGCTTCGTCTGACTTCCAGACCTATTATGGCTGGGAACTTAACATTTTAAGGTTTCTCTAGGGTCCACCCAGCCAACAGGGGTTCCATTGAGATGATTGGAGAGGTTAGAATTTTATTTTTAGTTATCATTTCCTTGCTTCTCTTTATCCCACTTTCTTTACGTCCATCATTTTTTCTAGTATTTTCTCCTCCTCCTCTCCACTTTTCTATCTTCCCCACTTTAGGCACCCTTTGCCAAGCTCGTTTCTTCATCAATTCCTATTTAAGCCTCCCACTCTCTTCCTTCCAGCCACCATATTGAATCTCTGAAAGATGCTAACACTGAGATTCAAGATTTTTTAGTGTAGCAGAAACTCTGTAATTTTCACAATTGGGATTAAAAAGGTCATTTTCACTTAATTAAATTTTGAGGAAGAAAATGTTTCTTCCTCAAGAAAAAAATCAAGCTTCAACAATGAGATCACACAAACACAGGAAAGGGAACATCACACACCGGGGTCTCTTGCACAGTGGGGGGCATGGGGAGGGAGAGAATTAGGACAAATACTTCATGTCTGTGGGGCTTAAAACCTAGATGACGGGGTGATAGGTGCACCAAGCCACCATGGCACACGTATACCTATGTAACACACCTGCACCTTCTCCACATATATCCCAGAACTTAAAGTAAAAGAAAAAAGAAAAAGAAATCAGGCTTCAAAACACTCCAAGAAAAAGCAGTGAAACCGCTGTCGCAGAAGGCAAGCTGTGAAGGTGTTTTAACTGATAGCATATTTATAATTAGTACAGCCATTGTGTGAGTACAAATGTTTCAGCTGAAAGCCTTCACTCTTAATCAGCATAACATTTTCCTTGTTTACTCTATTAATTTACTTAGCAACCCTTTTTTCAGAAAGGCAGGTTAAACAAAGATTCTGAGTAACAAAGCTCTAGGTCTCAGCAGATGGCCCATAGAAACAGCCTTGCTGGTCTAGTCAAAACAAATTTTGCACAATAAACACTTGCTCTGTTCCACGGCCTTGTCACAATCACACTCCATGTCAGAATCATTCTCTGTGGAGGAAAAACATTTTAATTGGTTATTGTTTGCTGTTTGCCTTGTAAGCAGAGTTGGTCTTGGGTATAAATATGGAAATAGTCTGAGTTTGTCCGCTAAGTTCTGCCCTGTTGTTTTCTTATGTTTCTCCCTTCTAGTCCACTGAGCTCTTGGTCTCACGAACAAGTGGTTCATTTTCCTGCCCTCTATAGGAATATCTCCTTCTTTCAATAATCAATCCCCATTCCACTGAAAAATTTACCTCACTAATAACACTATTCAAAAGAAAAGATATTTAGCATTGTGCCTTGTATAAAGTTGGGATTAAATTCATATTTGTGACTGGGTATGGTAGCTCACACCTATAATCCCAGCACTTTGGGAGGCCAAGTCGGGTGGATCACTTGAGGTCAGGAGTTCAAGACCAATATGGTGAAACCTCATCTCTACTAAAAATACAAATACTAGCCAGGCATGGTGGCACATGCCTGTAATCCCAATTACTCTGGAGGCTGAGGCAGTACAGTCACTTGAACCTGGGAGGTAAAGGTTGCAGTGAGCTGAAATTGCACCACTGCACTCCAGCTAGAGCAACAGGGTAAAACTCTATCTCAAAATAAATTGATAACTACATATAAACATACATACATATTTGTTGAATAAACTAGAAAAAAGTAATTTCATATCAAGGACCCTTTTATTATTTTACCAATCAACTCTGTTGTCCGTGAGATTTAACCTGCCTAAAATATGCTGAACTTTAAAGAATATTTTTCTGCATCAAAGACACACACAACTTTGAATCTGATGAACATGAGGTCTCAAGGTACTTACCTTGTGGACAGCCCTTTCTATGAAATCTACCCTTCACCCACAACCCACTCTGCATCCCATTTTCAGAAAGTGAACACGCATACCTCCTGCTGAGAGACTCTTTCGAACTGCTGGCTACTACACAACACAGAAACTTCATTGGCCGAAGCAGATTGGACTAGAACACCCTATCCAAGCTGAGCGAAACGATGCTTTTTCCAGAGAAACTGGGAATAGAACTGAGAGACTCGTCATTTGGAATCTAAGGGATTATATTTTTATGCAGACCTAAAGGCTGAGATGGGACCAGTTGGGAGTGACCATGTTTATCTCCCCATTGCAAAAACTGACCTAAAATAAGTTGATCACTTACAACTGTTGGTTCTTTCACAGAAGGCAGAGGCAACAATATTTTAGCATCACACTTCAGAGAAAATTCCTATTACAACTAAATGACAAAATCCATAAACAGAGCCAAACTGAGTCTTAAGACAAGAAATGCTCTTCCAAAAATGTAATCTTACACTTTTCTAGGAGAGAAGAGTTGCACATATATTTCTAGGCAATCCCATAGCGTAAACATCACACATTTCACTAATGAAAAGTCATTTCTAATGAACTTTGTGCTAATTTTAAAATGGTGTGAAGCCGATCTGAGATAAACATGGCTTAAACTTGTGGTAACTGTCTTCAGAATGTAGATTTCTGCTTAAGTTATTTCAAATGCTGAGAAACTAGTGTATATCGCCAATTACCACCTCCTGAAGAGGAGTACCTGATGGGATATTTAAAATCTTAACTATGCTCCTTCAGAAACAAATCAACTGTGTATGTATATATAGACATACCTATATATGTATGTGTGTATATACGTGTGTATCTATATATACATATATTTATACATATATACATACCGTCTTCACTGAAGTGTTTTAATATAATTTACAGATATTATAATAGGCATGTGCTAGCAGAGTCCAAGTACCCAGTCTGCAGAAAGGAGGATGAAACTAAGGCAGGCAGAAGCAGACGGGGCACACAGGGAGCTTCAGAGAGAGAACTCCCAAGACAGCTGCATTTTGGCGATTTCCCTAATACTGGCTTCAATTCTTCATAAGACCTAGTTGTACTTTCTACTTTGGGCATGTACAAAATATACCTATTGTACTATATTAATTTTTTTCTTTAAATTAAACTCATTTGAATATATTCTGGTACTTGCTGCTAAACAATCCTAGGCTAAGAGATTAATGCTATTGTTACAGAGTTAATATGATATAATTACAAATAAAAATAAAGACACTGGACATTTTAGTGAGCTTCCAAGCCTCATTACAGGGAAAGGTATGATTTCCATTAGACTTATTAAAATGTAGAAAGTAGTTCAAGGACCACACTTAACATATTACAGACCCCTAGGGACCTCTAATTCAGAACCAGGAGGTATGAATGCTCAAGTGCTTTTTTCTAAGCCTTTCTAAATGTATGTTCATTTTAAAATAAGATACTTTTTAAACTCAACTGATCTTTGTTGGGTACCTAATATCTGCAAAGAACCAGTTTAATTGCAGTCTAGACTTTGAAACATTGGCCAGTATCAGACACATGCAGGCAAAAGGAAATGGTCATTCAGACAAGACTGGCATCAGACCCAGACTTATAAAGGGCACTGCAGAGGATCAAAGGATGAACCAGTGAGGACTTCAGTAAGACCAAGACAAAGACAATTCTTGGAGCTGTTTCTAAATAACGGTGCTGCTGAATTCTTGTTCACAAGAGAGTGGAGTAAATCTGTTTCCATAATTAAGTTAACTCTTCAGTAAGATATATGTGGTTTGTTATATAATGTGAATTCTGTCAATTTATACAAAAATATCTGTTCAGGCCAGGCACGGTGGCTCATGCTGGTAATTCCAACACTTAGGGAGGACAAGGCAGGCAGATCACAAGGTCAGTAGCTTGAGACAAGCCTGGTCAAGCAGTGAAACCCCATCTCTACTAAAAATGCAAAAATTATCCGGGTGTGGTGGCATGCACCTGTAGTCCCAGCTACTTGGGAGGCTGAGGCGGGAGAATGGCTTGAACTCAGAAGGTGGAGGTTTTAGTGAACCGAAACCATGCCTGGGTGACAGATTGAGACTCTGTCTCAAAAAAAAAAAATTCTGTTCAAAGCATCCTCTTTCACCCTAGCCCCTGTCAGAAAGTGTTAAAATGAATATCTGAACCAGGTGTATCCTAATTAACAATAGTAGTCAAGATTCTGTGGTCTTGAGGGGACAAATCAGGCAATTCCCATTATGCAATTCTCCTTGTTAAGGCCTCCTGGCTAGATGTGTTACACTGCTTTTGTGAAAAAAAGTCATTTCAGTCCTTATGTAGTAGTACAGATGCCCAAATATTTGTTTTGCTTTCTTTGTTATCCTTGAGACTCTTCCATAATTTTGTTCTCTGTTCTCCAAAGGGCCTGATCATGTGGGAACTCATCAGTCCAGATTCCCTGTTGCTTTCTAGCAGGACCCTTTGGAGGGTCCTCAAATCCTTTCGCACCAGCAGGTCAAGGTTACCTGGCCCACCAGACTAGTGTCCTCCAGATAAATATCATGGAAATCAAGGGCTGTGATTCTCCTTTCTCCTCTTGAAGACTTTGGCCTTCTTATACACAGCAATCTAACTTCTAGTCATTAAGGAGCTCTGCTTAGAAGAGGTCTTGGGGGAATCCTTCTTCGCCCTTCCCTAGGACAAGAGGAATCTATTTGCCATTTATTTATGTAACTAAGAAGCCATTCAAATGACTCTCCACTTCAAAGGTCTTATCTAAGGTGACTGCAGCCTAAACTTCTAGAAGACACTTCATTCACTCACTCAACTATATCTTGAGTCCCTACAGAGACTAGTATGCATTTCAAATGTTTACTTAGCACCCCACCACCAACTCCACTCACCTAGTCTCTAAAAGGCACTGATTTGCATATTCATTTTCCCTTTGAATCTGACATCACCATGTATTTTCTGCCAACACACTTGATTTTCTTTCCTTAGTGCTCAGCGAATTCTCTTTCAAAAGAAAAGCAATCAAAGGCAGTGGTTAATAGACGCAGTAACCCCACTTCCCGCATTTGTTCCGGCTCTGGAACTTATTAGTGTGCACTTGGGTAAACTATGTCACCTTTGGATCCTTCCTTTTCTCATTTTTGAGATGGGGAAAGTGATAGCTCCCATTGCCCTCCTGAAGGTGTTGTGAGGATTGAAGAAGTTGATTTAGGTAAGGCACTTCCTAGAAAAACAGAAGAGTTCCTGGCATATTACATAACTACCACATAAGACTCAGTTATTATTATGCAAACTTCACTGTTAAAATGTTTCACTTCTCACTGGTCCCTCCGCTTTGACCTTCCCCAGTGGCCTAAGCCTGTGGGGCTCAATACCGTCACACTCAGCACCCTCTTTAACAGCAATTACCCTCTTGAAATAAAATCCATGGGTGACAAAACCTACCTATGTACAGAATTGCAAAATAATATAATGCCTCACTATAATAAGTGAAATATATTAAAAATTGTAAAAAAAATTATATATTTCACAACATAAGTAACTGGGCAGACTACTAACTTAAAAGTTTTGGAGGCTTGGATAAAAAAGCATAAAGAAGTAATAAGCTCTATAAAGGTAATAGCCAAAAAGCACACCGACACAGGGCATATTGTGTTGGTAACTCAAGCACTATGAGTGGCAATGCTGCTAGTGGTTTTCTGAAATAGAAACTTTCAGGCAAAACAGAGTTCCATCTTTCCTCATCTTATCCACTAGTTGTATTGGTAGAAAATTCAGGGTATAGTAAAAATATTTTAAAAAAAATTACTGGATGATTATATGTAAAACAGAGTTGAGTTCCATTCTCAATAATGATAAAGAATATTACACCTACATGAATTTGAGGGTAACAGCCAAAAGCAGTACAATATGGAGGACAATTCTTCAGTGAGTCCATTAACTCCTCCATATTCCCCTCGGTCATTTGATAACTAAAACAACCCCAAAATTTTCCAAAACAGCTTTTGGGGATGCTACTGTGTCACTAAGAACCAATGGTTTCTTGAATGTGGGGTTGGGGAGAGGGAAGATATGTGTTGGCACACAGAAGGGATGATGCCAAGAGCATTAGTTCAATAATTGAAAGAGGTCTAGTTCCAGGACTATCCTCACAATTCAACAGTCAAAATATCCTTCAGCAAGTATGTATTACATTTACAATGAAAATATTAAGAAGTAAAGGATAATTCTCAAAATCAAGCGTGATCAGCAAAGGCCAGATTCTGGGAAAATACCTGAATACAAAAGTATCTTCACATATCAAATTGTAAGAAAAAGAGAGAGGAGAGGAGGAGAGAGAGATTATAGATTAAAAGAAATGTAAATGATATATTATTCAGCTGGGATTTGTGGCTCCTATAAATATGAACACTATACATTTGATGATTCTAAAACATTATCATTAATTTTGTTGTGATATTGGAATTCTGGTTTTTTTAAATAAGCCCATATCTCCTAGAAATACAAATTACATTATTTGTAGATGAAAAATATAGGATTCCTTGAAAATAATACGGGGTTGGAGAAAGCAAGTAGAGATATAGCTGAAACAAGATTGGCCATGAGTTCCATTCTATTCCTGGATATGTTTTACATATTTCACAATTTTTAAATGTAAAAAAAATATATAAAGATGTGGCTGTAGAGAAAGAAGAACTAAGAAGGATCACAGTCTGGTAACATTCTAATTAACGTTATACTATAGGGGGAAAAACATTATAGAAAGGGAAAAAGACCCACAATTTCATCACAGCATCAGTTTCATTGTGATTTGGGAAATTTGGCAATAATTCTTTTGTTTGTTATTTTCATCAGCTGTCTCTTTTCCACTTTATAAAGCTTCAGGACAGATATTGCTAGAAAGATCAGAGCAGTACCTTGGCAATTACATTTGTATAAATCTGGTCAGTCAGCAGCTTACTCCCTTTGAATGGCATTCTTAGCCTAGGACCCTCCTATGTCCTCGGTTTTACCATTAACAGAGAATTCTGTCACCCAGTTTCTAGGTTATCTGAATCCTGACTGCAGAATGTTATCTTCCTCTAGTGTACATTTTATGCAAGGTATTAGGGGTGCCTAAGAGTGAGATTTCAAGAAAAGGTACCATAACTCTGTTTGTGCAACTTGCTAGTTAATGTTTTTACACACATGGAATCTGATGTCAGACTTCCTTACCCCATATCTCACCTACTGGATATGAAGGTGGAGTTGAGAGAGACTTATAGCCCTCACCTACATCCAAATAATAATAGCTCTTCCTCCTACCAATAAAAATCCATTCATTGTGCACTGCCAACTTGGCTTAGATAATTTTGTAACAGATGTGTTCTTGACATTTCCAATTGAATATAAAATATTTTTTCCTGCAGAATTCACAAGTTCCTTAAGTATTTTAACATGCATGCAGTTACATACACACATACAGGACTCTGCAAACTACTGCTTAGAGGCCAAATAGGGCTTCCCCCTGTTTTCATACAACCAGTGAGCTCAAATTAGTTTCTACAATTTTAAACAGTTGAAAAATTAAAATAATATTTTGTGATGTGTGAAAATTATAAAAATTTTAATTGCATAAGTAAATATAACAAAATACAATTACATTCATTTGTTCATGCACTGTCTATGGCTACTCTCACACTGCAACATGAGATGCACACCGTATGATACTCAAAGCCCAAAATACTTACTATCTCGTCCTTTACAGAAAGAGTTGTCAACCCCTGGTGTATACCATAGTGTTCTTAGACATATAAAAAGCAAATACCATAATATTATGAACTCATATTTAAGTTCCAAATAGCCAACTTAAGAAGTATAAGAATTGTGGGCCATCTGTAAGATGGGAAAAGACTTTAAGAGGGATTTAGTACTTTCATTTTTAAAGTAAGATAAATGTTTATCACTCATACATAAAAGTTAATGACCTTTGCCACCCTTTGTACTGAGGCCAGGGCAGAGCATCTTACGAAACACACCATAAACAGGGAATAGAAATGCCTTGCTCACAAGCAAAAGACAAAAATTTTAAATTAAAAAATTAAAAATCTTAATAAAGTTTTTACTACCATGCTGCCTCAATTTGAAATCCATTTCTATCTTCTTCTCTCTCCTTTTTAATCCTACAGATACGTAAAAATGTTTTCTATTTAGTGTCTCTGTATATTTCATGGTTTTTAATACACCTGCAAAGATGAATGCATTAAGAGGATAATTATAGCACATTGAGTTCAGAGTAATAAACCAATGATAAGTTTTTGATGAAGTTTCTGAGGCAAGAGCAGCCAGTTAAAGTGTTCATGCCAATGTCTCCTGTCTAAATCATTCTGGAGTGATTTGTCAACAAATAGGCCAAGAACTGCCATGAGCAGTTACTTTAAAGCAGAAGAAGCAGATACATTTTAATATACTAATCTACAGATTTCTCTGGATTCTGTGTCTCTTCCATTTAACCTAAATAAGAGTCTCCCCAAGTTAGACACAAACAATCTGTCAAAACAGTAGCTGAGGAAGAAGGTTCCAGCTCATTAGAACTGTGCTCATCATGATCTTATCTCTGGGAAAAAATAAGAAGTTAAGCAGGGCAATTCAGATTCACATTTTAAAAATCCAGGCAGGCATATTTTTAAATTTATCCCTTCTATTCTTCATTGGCAAAGGCCACATTGAGCATTTTTGACCCACTCTTAAAGTGTTGTTAAAAGTGTATATATTCTCACATAAAAACATCTCTTGATTTTCAAGATTCAGCAACCTATATTTAAGAGACACTCACAACCAATAAAGAAGAAATTCAGTACATAATATTAACATATGAAAATATCTGTGGATAAACTCAAACTGGAAGAAAAAATCAAGGCTATTTGCTAGTCTGATTTTCAAATGCATGCTTAAGGAACTGTGAAAGAACTTAGTCAAAGTTTTTCTTTAATTTTTCACAGGGCCATGATGCTACATGCTTAATAAAATCTAAAGGTTAGGCCAGGTGCAGTGGCTCATGCCTATAATCCCAGCACTTTGGGAAGCCAAGGCGAGTGGATCACAAGGTCAGGAGTTCAAGATAAGCCTGACCAACATAGTGGAACCCCATCTCTACTAAAAATAACAAACATTAGCCAGATGTAGTGGAAGAATCTGTAATCCTAGTGTAACCAAGGGAGGCTGGGGGGCATCCCAAAGATGCTCCCCTAGGGGGACATGGGGGCTTCCTGAAGATTCTCCCAATTCCCCTATCCAAGGTTCTTGCCCTCTCTTACCCTGAAAAATGGGGAAAGGGACCCCGGAGGCACGGTGAGTTTGCCATTCAAATGAATATCGTGTACCCAAAGAGTTTTACAGAGAGCGATTTATTAGGCAGAGAGAAAGAAAGAGAAGGAGAGACAGCTCCCACACTGCCATGGGAGGGGATCCAAAGAAGGAAACCGTATAGGGAGGGAGCAATGGGATTTTAACCCTTGAGTTATTTCCTCCCCATTCATGTTCTCATCCAATGAGAGGAGTTCTTTCAAACTTCCTCTGGAGTGATTGATCTTTGACTACCAGATTGACTGCTTGGTCCACAACAGAGCCCCCTCCTCCCAGAGCTTTCAGTGGGCTTTTTGGACAAAGAAGCCCACCTGGACTTTTCCACCTAGCCCGTGTGTGGGAAACTAAGACAAAGAACTTTATATTCCTAAATGGAGGGGTGGAGCCAGGAAGCTCCTGCCTTTGAAACCCCACCCCTCACAGACTCAGGGAGAGTCCCTCAGTCCCCACTCTGAACAGGAAAGTCCAACTGCTGTTGGGACATGGGCATCGATTGCTCTTTAACTACTTTCTGCTGAATTGGGGCATAGAAGGGGCCCTACAGTTGAAGTTTCCTCCAGAGGGGAGTCTTCCAGGGGTGCAGGTTTATCCAGAGGTCCACAATAGAGCTTATGAGCCAAGTACCTCCAGGGTTCCATTTGCAGGACTATTTGTTGCCTTACGGCCTTAATTCTAAAAGAAACAAATTTGACAAGAAGGTTAAAGATGAGAGGCCCAAAGGCCAGCAATAATAGAATGGTTATAAACGGGCCTAGAAGAGGATAGGGCCAGAACAGCCAGTTGTTAAACAAGCTCCACCATACTGTTTCTTGAAGGTCTTTGGTCCTGTGTTCGATTCTGTCCCTGAGTTCTTTAACTTTGTTTAAGACAATACCCAATTGGTTCATAAAGTAGCAGCATTTTTTTCCTAAAAAGAGAAAGATTTCTCCTTTCTCTGCTGTTAGCAGATCCAGGGTCCTTCATTTTGAAGAGCCATGGCAGCTAAAGGGTTAAGCTGCTCCTGCAAAGACAATTAACAACCTTTTCCATGTTATTATTTAACTCCTGAGATAGCTTATAATAAAACTGAGTAGAAGTAGTAACTTCTCCAGTGCCAGTACCAAGTTCTCCTATTATTCCACCCACCCCCTACTACTTGGAATAATTGGAGTTTGAGTATGGTGTGGCCTCAGCAAGGGAAGACTCTGCACCTGAAAGTCAGTGTATATTTTCATGGGGAGGGGCACTAGGAAGCAGAGGAGGAGAGCTATTAGGCCAATCCATAGAGGCAACTGCATAAAGTCCAGTCGCAGATAGTAAAGAGTGATAGTCCTGTTAATGCCAGGATGTAAATTAGACTCATGAGTAGTTACTTTCCTGGGGATCTCATCGGAAGAGGAAATGTAGATCCTCTAATGGCTCCCAGGTGTACAAAGGGCTGTCTCCTGGAACCTCAGGCTGTTGAGCGGAGGGCCTATGATTTTATTCAGAAGGTGTCCAAGTCTTCAACCAAGTGTGATGAATCCATGAGTCAATTCCTACCACCTTAACTGTCATTGGGGTAGACAGGATAACCAAAAATGGCCCTTCCCAAGATGGGCCTAGAGACGGAGAGTCTGAGGGGAGAGATTTAGCAAGCACTAGGTCTCCAGGGAAGAACAACTCTTTCCCCTTTTCCCTAGGGTGTCCTTCAGGTAAGGTCCTAAGAGCCTGTTGTTACTTAGCCAAGGAGGTTATACGTTTTATCAGATCTGATGTTTCCTTGTCTAATACAAGATCATTAGTAAGAAAGGGCCATCCATAAAGCATCTCATAGGGGCTGAGTCTTATTTTCTGAGGAGAGTTTTGAGTCCTTAAGAATGCTATTGGTATAGAGAAGGCCATGGGAGGTAGGTTTCCTGTGCCAGTTTCTTTAGGTGTCTCAAAAATTTCATTCATCTTCACTTTCCCTGAAAACTGAGGCCTCCAAACACAGTGGAGATGATACTGTATTCCTCACACTTTGGAAATTTGTTGGGTCACTGCAGCTTTAAAGGCAGGGCCACTATCACTTTGAAGACAGTGAGGGAGTCTGAATCTAGGGATTATTTCATTGATTAGCACTTTTATTACCTCTTAGGCTTTTTCTGTTCTACAGGGGAAATCCTTAACCCAGTTTGTATAGGTTTCTACACATACTAACAGATATTGATATCCCTGAGACTTAGGCATATGGATAAAGTACATTTGCCAGTCCTCACCTGGGTAATGACTGGTTTGCCATTCCCCAGGAGGAACTTTGTGATGTGCCAAAGGACTATTTTTCTGGCATATTTCACATCCTTTGACTATTTGTTGAACAGCCTTGAAGAGACCTTTTTCTGTAAATATAAATATAGAATGGCCGAATCTATATTTACAGAAAAAGGTCTATATGTTTTTTCTATATCCATTCGAAGGTTTGATAGAGTTTTAAGTACTTTCCACCAGCTGGTGGCAGGTAGGAGTACTTTTCCCTCCTCAATAGCTAGCCATCGTGAAGGAAGAAGATTATGTCCCTGGGAGATTGTCCACTCTGCCTCTTCTGATGAGTATTGAGGTCTAGTTCCCTGAAGAGGGTTTTCCCATATTAAAGGTCCTTCCATAAATTCTCGTCTAGCTGCCGTTTTTGCCTCTAGGTCAGCTCGGCGATTGCCCTCTCCTTCCTTCTCATCTCCTTTCTGGTGGCCTCGGCAGTGTACGACTGCTACTTCTTTGGGCTCTTGAGGATTGTATTAAATCTAAAATTTCCTTATGATATTTAATGGGTTCCTGACGAGGTTAGGAACTCTCTTTCCTTCCATATGGTAGCAGGGGCATGCAGAACCAGGTAAGCATATTTGGAATCTGTGTATATGTTTATTCTCTTATGTTTTCCTAATTTTAGAGCTCAGGTAAGGGCTACTAGTTCTGCCAGCTGGGCACTAGTTCTAGGAGGAAGGGAATTACTTTCAAGCACTGTTTGATCACTGACTACTGCATATCCTGCTTTGAGCTCCATTTTCCATAAATGAACTTCTGTCAGTGTATAGGTTAAGGTCAGGATTGATTAGAGGAGTTTCTAAGAGATCCTCTCAAGCTGCATGGTTCTGGGCTATAACCTGCTGACAGTCATGTTCTTTGTCTGCCCCTTCCTCAGGAAGAAAAGTATCTGGATTGAGGGCTGCACATGTGCGCAGCTGAAGTACAGGCCCTTTGAGCATTCAGGCCTGATATTTGAGTAAGTTGTGGTCAGACAGCCATAAGCCTCCTTTAGAGGCCAGAATTCCGGCTACATCATGTGAAGTCCATACAGTTAGATCTTTCCCTTGCACTATTTTAACAGGTTCTGAGACCCATATAGCCACCGTGGCTATGACCTGCAAGCAATGTGGCCAGCCTTTTGCTACCACATCAATTTCCTTACTTAGGTATGCCACCGGTTGTGGTGTGGTCCCCCAAGTCTGCGTGAGAACCCCCAGTGCTACTCCTGACTTTTCCATAATATAGATGGAGAAGCCATTCCCTGTAGGAAGGCTTAGATCTGGAGCCCGCAGTAGTGCCTGCTTTAGGGTCTGAAAGGCTGCCTCAGCTATAGGGTCCCATTGTATTAGATGGGTGTTCACTTTTTGGGTTTCCTTAATCAGAGTGTATAGGGGTTTGGCTATTGCACCATATCTGGGAATCCACAATCGGCAGAAACTAGTTATTCCTAAGAATCCCAGTAACTATTTTAAGGTTTTTCAATGGGGAAAGGCCAGTATGGGTTGGAGATATTCTCTATCAAGGGCCTGAGTCCCCTTAGACAAGATAAGCCCTAGGTATTTTACCTCTTGCCGACAAAGTTGAGCTTTTGGTTTGGAAACCTTATATCCACAGGTGACTAGAAAGTTTAGGAGGTCCTGAGTGGCCTGCTGACACTGGGTTTCTGAGTTAACAGTTAAAAGTAAGTCATCCATATATTGAAGAACCAGGGTACCTGGATATGAAAAATGACTAAGGTCCTGACCCAGAGCCTGGCTGAACATGTGGGAGCTACCTCAAAAGCCCTGGGGTAACACTGTCCAGGTGAGCTGAGAATTCTAGTCTAAAGGTCTTCAAAGGTGAACAGAAACTGGGAGTCAGGATTTAGTCCAACACAGAAAAAGGCATCCTTAAGGTCTAGGACTGTAAACCATTGTGCCTGTCCTGGTATTTGAGAGAGCAAGGTGTACGGGTTGGGTACAGCTGGGTGTAAAGGAATCACAGCTTCATTAATAAGTCTGAGATCTTGCACCAGCCTCTATTGTCCATTAGGTTTTTGTACTCCTAAAAGTGGAGCATTACAAGAGCTGTTACAGGACTTTACTAGACCCTGAGCTTTTAAATTCCTTGCAATATCCTATAGACTCTTTTTGGCTTCCGGTCTCAGGGGTACTGTCTTTGGTAAGGAAAAGTGGAGGGATCCTTCAGCCTTATTCGAATTGGGTATACATCCTTTGCCACCCAAATTGTCCCTCCATTGCCCAAACCTCAGGATTAATCCCTTCTTTAAATAATGGGCAGCAGAGAGGGATTACCTCTCTGACAATGTTCATACAGATAATGGCTCCTTCTCTGGCTAACAGGTCCCACCCTAGTAAAGGAGTGGGACTTTCTGGCATGATGAGGAAGGTATGGGAGAAAAGTATATCTCCCCAGTTACAGCTTAGGGGCTGGAAGAAATATCAGGAGACTGCTCATCCTACGACTCCTCGGACAGTTACACACTTGGAGGACAACCATCCAGGACAGGAAAGCAAAACGTAGAAGGCCGTGCCAGTGTCCAGAAGAAGATTAACCTCCTGGCCCTCTATGGTCAGTTTAACCTGGGGCTCGATGAGGCTGATGACTTGTGCTACCCTCAGTCCTGTTTTGGGTCATCTGGTTAGCCACCTCAGGTCCTGGGACAGTGTGCCTTCCAGTGATTCCCTTGGCACAGTAGACAAAGATGAGGAGGTGGTCTGTTCCTCTGGGGATAATCTCTCTTAAAATGTCCTGGCACACCACAGTGGTAGCAAGCTCTCCAAGACTGGTGGCTAACCCAAGCCTTTCTCTGTTCTCAGCCCCTTGGGTCTGCTTGCCTGAAGGCCATGACTAGGGCTGCAGCCTTTCTCTGGTCCCTTCAGTTCCTTTCACCCTGTTTCTCCTGGTCTCTATTATAGAACACTGAGGTTGCTGGATTTAGAAATGATTCTACACTCTGTTCTGGCCTCAGGGGCAGCTTCTGGAGCTTCCTCCTAATGTATTCTGCTGATTGTGTAATGAATTTGTCTTTTAGTATTAGCTGACCTTCAAGGGGAGTATACTTTCTTAAGCTCTCCTGTAACCACTCAAGAAAGGCTGTTGGGTTTTCTTCCTTTCCCTGAGTTATGATGAATAACATTACATAGTTCATGGGCTTTTTCCTAGTTCACCTTAATCCCTCAAGTATGCAGGTCAATAGGTGCCTATGACTCCAGTCCCCCTATTCTGAGTCAGGATCTCAGCGAGAGTCCTTGCTAGGGACCGCTTGTCTACCTTTAGGGAATCTATCCTTCTCCTCTGGCATCATTTGGTCATGTACTTGACTAAGGTACCAGGTGTCCCCAAACGAGCCGTTGCTACAGCAGCTTCTCTCTCATTGCTGGTTAGCGTCTGACTAAGCAATAACATGGTATCTTTCCAATCTCATTTGAAGAAGTGACCCAGGCCCTACAGAACGTCTATGTACTTGTCTGGGTCTTCTGAAAATTTTCCTAAGTCTGCCTTGATTTGCTTTAAGTCAGAAAGTGAAAAGGGAGTGTGTACCTTGGTTGGGCCAAATTCTCCGCCTACTGCCTGTAGGGGGAAGAGTTGGGGCATCCTAGTAGCCTGGAGTGCCTTGACCACTTTGGCCTTCCCTGACTCCTCTCGGGTTATAGGAGATGAGACCTGGTCAGCATCGGTAGAGGGAGGAGCCAATGGTAGCCCTAAATGTGGAGGTCGTTCTGAGGAGAGGCCAGTAGGGTATAGGTTATAGGTCTTACATAGCTGAGGATTATCCCTTAGAGAAAAACAAAACTTGCACAGGGGACCTCAAACCATTTACCCTCCCTCTTATAGAACAGGTCTAATTGTAGAAGGGTGCTATAATTTATACTTCCCTTATGAGGCCAGGTTTCTCCACTCAGCAGACGGTACCATGGCCATGCTGTTTGACAGAGAAAAATGAGCCACTTCTTCTTCAAACATCATGGGTCAAATTGGTCCCAGTTATCCAGGATACACTTTAAGGGTGATTTTGCCTTGGGAATAGTAGCACCCATCTGAAATCGAACACAGGGATGCCTGCATCCCTGGTTAGTCCTTACAACGGCTAGCCCTGGGGCATCCCCCCCCAGTTATAGCGCCTTGTAGTTTCCTTGTGCCCTAGATGTGTGATCATCTTCTGGGCCCACCATGTGCCAGGTTTAATCATCACACTTATCAGCATCATGGGCACACACTCACTATCTAAACGTACTTATGGCCACCGTAAGGACATACGGACTGCCAGCCTTAGTGGCCCTGTACCAATGTGTCCTTGAAAATCTAGGCCAATGAGGCTTGGGCAACGGGTACCGATATTCCCTAGAAAGAGTTCAGTTAACATAGGCCTGACCATAAAACTGCCCTAGGAGGATAAATATCTTCAAAGGGCCTTTAAACACAACAATTGTAAAGAAGGTAATGGCTGGCTGCATGGCTGAGCCTGGAACTATGCCCTCGGGACCCAGGCCTTCTCCCACACCCTACTTGCCATTATAAAAATATGCCCCAGGGTTGTCGGGCCCGTAATTAACTATTTGAGGCTCAGACACAGTCTGACTATGGTATTCTAGACGGAGAAGTTCTGCCATAGGAAGAGCCAATCCTAAGCAAGACAAGTTGTACATCATTAGATTCTGGCACCACTCAGTTGGATTGGGAAATTGCAAGTGACAAAAAAAACACAATGTCTTATAGCCTCCCATGCCCACTGATAGACTATAGCTCTGTTAGGACATAACCTAGCACTGCGGACTACAAGAACTGGACCCCTGTAGGAGGTCCTCATGTGTAGCAAATATCTTAGAGGAAAAGCCAGGAAGAAGTTTGCCTTACAGAAATCTGGACCCAGGAGGTTAGGGCCTGGAAGGCTGGGCATGGCTTGCACAGGCAGCTTTTTCTTCAGAGGTTTAAGAAGGGCCACCAACCTCAACTGGACCGAGCTGGGAGTTCAGAACCTCACTCTTTCCTCCAGCCAGCCCTCAGCTTGGCCCAAAGAAAGAATAGCAAGAAAAGGAAACTTGTTCAGAGAAAAACTGACACCCATGGCTTTAGACTGTGGGCCGTGCTTTTGAAAGGCTGGGCATGGCTTGCACAGGTGGCTGCTGCTTCAGCCACCCAGGGCCAGCCACTGTCACCACCATGTGTGGCCCCATGCAGGCCCGGCCACCTACTTTCTGCAGGTGGCACCCA
The DNA here is from genome assembly GCA_004027835.1 of Alouatta palliata. Taxonomy (NCBI): domain Eukaryota; kingdom Metazoa; phylum Chordata; class Mammalia; order Primates; family Atelidae; genus Alouatta; species Alouatta palliata. Next base: position 55,784 of record PVKV010005626.1, read on the forward strand.
CCCAGCCTTGCCTCCACCACTGCACACATCCCCGCACAGACCCAGTCACCCCCTTTTGCAGGTGGCGCCTGCCTGCCTTTGCCTCCACCACTGCACCCAGTGTTTACCCTCTTAACAAATTTAAAAGCAGCAAAAGAACAGAATAGCAAGTGAAACGGGTCCGATAGTGAATGGACAGATTAGTAAGTGAAAGGGGTCCAATACCACTCACCACTATGAGGTCTGATGTTCTCCTGGCTGGGCTTGCCAAAGATATAAGTGGGGAGCATCCTGAAGATGCTCCCCTGGGGGTGTGTGGGGGCATACTGAAAATGCTCCCAATTCCCCAATTTGAGGTTCTTTGCCTCTCTTACCCCAAAGAATGGGGAAAGGGGCCCCAGAGGCATGGTGAGTTTGCCGTTTGAATAAATATCATGGACCCAAAGAGTTTTGCAGAGAGTAAGTTATTAGGCAGAGAGAGAGAAAGAGAGAGAAGGAGAGAGAGCTCCCACACTGCCATGGGAGGGGATCCAAAGAAATGATGTATAGGGAGGGAGCAGCAGGATTTTAATCCTTTAGTTATTCCCTCCCCATTCATGTTCTCATCCAATGAGAGGAGTTCTTTCAAACTTCCTCTGGAGTGATTACTCTTTGATTCTGAAAGCAGATTGGCTGCTTGGTCCACAACAGAGCCCCCTCCTCCCAGAGCTTTTGGCAGGCTTTTTGGACAAAGAAGCCCACCTGGATTTTTTCACCTAGCCTGCACATGGGAAACCTAGACAAAGAACTTTACACTCCCAGATGAAGGGGTGGAGCCAGGAAACTCCTGCCTTTGAGACTCTACCCCTCAAGGATCCAGGAAGAGTCTCTCACTAGCTATTCAAGAGGCTGAGGCAGGAGAATTGCTTGAACCCAGGAGGCAGAGGTTGCAGTGAGCCAAGATCGTGCCATTGCACTCCAACCTGGGCAACAGTGCAAGACTCCATCTCAAAAAAAAAAAAACTAAATGTTGAGTGTGTCACTGAATAATGTAAATTCCAGTAGGGGCGTGGCAGGAACACTGCTACGTGTTCAAAACTATCAGCGAGTGATTCATTCCTTTTTTCCTGGGGAAAATGAAGAGACCATGCAACCCTGGGAAAACTTGTGTTGGCAGTCTACTCAGCTCTACTCTTGCTACTTACTCAGAATGAACATGAGAAGGCCATCTTGCCTCTACTTGGAACAAATGGAGTGGCCATTAAGTCTCTCAGTCTCCCTCGCCAGTCCTGGTACAAGCTACTCTACATGGAGATTCTGCATGGATCTGCATTTTCAAAACCATTCACTCCCTAACTCTTAAGACACTACTAGAATTCTGTCCTTGTTTTGCCTGATGTTTCAAATGACATTCTGTGATAGGAAGAAGAAAAACAGTGTTAAGAGTGTAGCACTAAGATCCACAATGTTCATGCAAACCCTGACTTCCTACCTTACCAGTTATGCAACCTGGGCTAGCTGCTTGTTTTCTGATCTGAAAAGGGAGAAAACCATAATTATTTATATCATGGGGCTGTCTTGAGGATAAATCAATAGTTCTCAATCCAACACACTCTCTGTTACAAATATTTATTCACTTCCTCTTAAATATCTTGAATTGAAATGCACATATAATGCTATCAACCAAGAAACTTTAATGTAATATAAAGAAGAAATGAAAAGTAATTTATAAAAAAAGTGTGTTTCAATTAGTGAATGCTTAGACATACATGGTATTACCACCATTAATGCAGCAACTACAACCACAAGTCACGAAGTGCAGCCAGGGACATGATGTGAAAGTTCTTGATAGCGAAAAGTTCCTGATAAGGTTCCAAACAAAATGGAGTACAATATTCCTTCAATTTATGTGACAGACATGCTCTTGAAAATGTCACTATCTTCAAACCATTCAAAAATTATTTTCTGTTTATATGCAAAACAAAAGTATGCTGTAGGCTTGAAGAATTATAAAAACAAGATTTTGCCTATAGGAATAGCCACTGAACATTACAGACATGTACATGAGCCAGCTCTTCATTATGTGGGACTGTCCTTCACCTTAAAGGAAGTCTAGCATCCTTAGCCCTCACCCACTGAATGGCAATGGTACTCTCAAATCCCTGGGACACCAAAAATATTCCTGCAAATTTTTACAATGACTGCAGGGGGCAATAACATCCCTACTAAGGACCCCAGGATTAAATAACAGGAAACACAAAAACAGGGTTCACCACATGGTCAATGCTCCACTTATAAAAGGTTTGATTGGTTGGTTGTTTTTTGAGGGTTTTTCTTTTTAAGGTTTTAGTTTTTTTCCAATATTTATTTTAGGTTAATGAGGTATATATGCAGGTTCATTACATGGGTAAATTTCCTTTCATGGAGGTTTGGTGTACAGATTATTTTATCACCCAGGTACTGAGCATAGTTCCTGATAGGTAGATTTTTCCATCACTCTCTTCCCACCCTGAACCCTAAAGTGGGCCCAGTGTCTACTGTTTCCTTCCTTGTGTCCTAGTGTACTCAATGTTTAGCTTCCACTTGAAAGTGAAGATGTGGTATTTGGTTTTCTGTCCCCGCATTAATTCACTTTGGATAATGGCCTCAAGTTCCATCCATGTTGCTGCAAAGGGGATGATTTCATTTTTTATGGCTGTATAGTACTCCACAGTGTATATGTACCAAATTTTCTTTATTCAGCCCACCACTGATGGGCATCTAGGTTGATTCCTTGTCTTTGCTATTGTGAATAGTGCTATGATGAACATATACATGCCAGTGTCTTTATGGTAAAACAATTTAATTCTTTTTGTCATATACTTAGTAATGGGATTGCTGGGTCAAATGATACTTCAATTTTAAGTTATTTCAGTAACCTCAAAACTGATTTCCACAGTGGCTGAACTAATTTACATTTCCACCACTAGTATATAAGCATTCCATTTTCTCCACAACTATGGATCCCCAGTATCTGTTATTTTTTAAATGTTTAGTAATAGCCATTCTGCCTGGCATGAGATATCTCATTGTGGGTTCGATTTGCATTTTTCTGATGATTAGTGGTGCAGAGAATTTTTTTATATACTTGTTGGCCACATGTATGTCTTCTTTTAAAACGTGTCTGTTCATGCACTTTGCCCAGTTTAAAATGAGGTTGCTTTGTGCTTGCTGGTTCAAGTTCGTTATAGATTCTGGATTTTAGACCTTTGTTGGTGGCATAGTTTGCAAATATTTTTTCCCATTCTGTACGTTCCCTGTTTACTCTATCGACAGTTCCTTTTGCTGTGCATTTCTTTAGTTTAAGTAAGCCCCACTTGCCAATTTCTGTTTTTGCTGCATTTGCTTTTGAAGTCTTAGTTACAAAATCCTTGCCAGGGCTGATATTCAGGATGGTATTTTCTAGGTTTTCTCCTGGAATTTTTATAGTTTTAGATTTTCCATGTAAGTATTTCATCTATCTTGAGTTGATTTTTGTATATAGTGAAAGGAATAAGTCCAGATTTAATCTTCTGCATATGGCTAGCCTGTTTATTCTAGCACAATTTATTGAAAACGAGTCTTTTCCTCATTGCTTGTTATTGTTAGCTTTGTTGAGGATCAGATGGTTATAGGCATGTGGCTTTATTTCTGGCTTCTGTATTCTCTTTCATTAGTCTATGTGTCTGTTTTTGTATCAGTACTATGCTGTTTTGGCCACCATCATCTTATAGAATAGTTTGAAGTCAAGTAATGTGATGCTTCTGGTTTTGTTCTTTTTCTTAGGATTGTTTCAGCTATTGGGCTTTTTTGTTGTTGTTGTTGTTGTTCTATATAAATTTTAGAATAGTTTTTCTCTAATTATGTTAATAATGTCATTGGTAGTTTGTTAGAAATAGAATTGAATCTGTAAGTTGCTTTGGGAAGTGTGGCCATTTTAATGATAATGATTTTTCCAATCCATTAGAATGAAATATTATTTTTATTTGTTTGCATCAGCTCTGCTTTCTTTTAGCAGCATTTTGTAGCTCTGTTTGTAGATATCTTTCACCTCCCTGGTTAGCTGCGTTCCTAGGTATTTTATTTTTATGGCTACTGTCAATGGAATTTTGTTCTTGATTTGACTCTCAATGACAGTACTGATGTATAGAAATGTTACTGATTTTTCAATATTGATTTTGTATCCAAAAACTTTGTTGAAGTTGTTTATCCAATATAAGAACCTTAGGAAGTTAGACTATGGGGTTTTCTAGGTACAGGATTATATTGTCTATGAAGAGAAAAAGTTTGACTTCCTCTCTTGCTATTTGGATCTTTTATTTCTTCCTCTTGCTGATTGCTCTTTTTAGCACTTCCAGTACTATGTTGAATAGGAGTGGTATAGTGGGAATCCTTGTCTTGTTCCAGTTGTCAAAAGAAATGAATGCTTTCAGCTTTTGCCTATTCAGTATGATGTTGGTGGCGGGTTTGTAATAGATGGCTCATATCATTTTGAGGTATAGTCCTTCAATGCCTAGTTTCTTGAGGGATTTTAACATGAAGAGATGTTAAATTTCACTGAAAGCCTTTGCTGCCTATTGAGATGATTGGATTTTTTTTAGTTCTGTTTATGTGATGAATCACATTTATTGATTTGCATATGTTAAACCAACCTCATATCCCAAAAATAAAGCCTACTTGATCATGGCAGATTAACTTTTTGATATACTGCTAGGTTTGGTTTGCTACTATTTTGTTGATGATTTTTGCATCTATGTTCATCAGGGTTATTTGCTGTCATTTTCTTTTTTTGTTGTTGTTGTGTCCCTGGCAGGTTTTGGTATCAGAATGATGCTGGTATCATAGAATGAGTTAGGGAGTCCTTTCTCTTCAATTTTTTTGTAATAGTTTCAGTAGGATTGGTACCAGCTCTTCTTTATATGTCTAACAGAATTTAACTGTGAATCTGTCTGGTTGGTGGGCTTTTTCTGTTTATAAACTTACTATTACTGAGTCAATTTTGGAACTCATTAATGGTCTGTTTAGCGTTTTGATTTCTTTCTGGTTCGATATTAGGAGATTGTATGTTTCCAGGAATTTATTCATAATCTCCGAAATTTTCTAATTTGTGTGCATAGAGCTGTTTGTAATAGACAGAGTTTTTTGTATTTCTGTGGGGTTGGTGGTAATGTTCCCTTTGTCATTTCTGATTGTGCTTATTTTGATCATCATTTTTCCTTTATTAGTCTAGCCTGTAGTATATCAATTTTAGTTAGTCTTTACAAGAGCCAACTTTTGGTTTTGCTAATTTTTTGTATGGTTTTTCACATCTCCATTTCATTCAGTTCAGCTCTGGTTTTGGTTATTTTGTGTCTTCTGCTAGCTATGGCATTTGTTTGCTCTTGTTTTTCTAGTTCCTCTAAGTGTGTTGTTAGGTTGTTAATTTCAGCTCTTTCCAACTTTTTGATGTGGCTGTTTTGCACTATAAATTTTCCTCTCAACACTGCTTTAGCCATGACTCAGAGATTCCGGTATGTTGTCTCTGTTTTCATTAGTTTCAAAGAATTTCTTAACTTCTGCCTGTATTAGTCCATTTTCATGCTGCTGATAAAGACATATCCAAGACTGGGTAATTTACAAAATAAAGAGGTTTATTTGTGCTTACAGTTTCACGTGGATGAATGGGGAAGTCTCGCAATCATGGCAGAAGGCAAGGAGGGCCAAGTCCCATCTTACATGGATGGCAGCAGAAAAAGAGAGAATGAGGAAGATGCAAAAGCAGAAACCCTCATAAAACCATCAGATCTCACGAGACTTATTCACTACCATGAGAACAATATGGGGGGAGCTGCCCCCATGATTCAATTATCTCCCACCAGTCCCCTCTTACAACACATAGGAATTGTGGGAGTACAATTCATGATGAGATTTAAGTGGGGACACAGAGCTACATCATATCACTATCTTAATCTCATTTTCTACCCAAAAGTCATAATAGTATGGCCTTGAGAGATCTTCTTGGTATTGATTTCTGTTTTTATTGTGCTACAGTCTGAGTGTGGTTGCTATGATTTGGTTTTTTGCATTTGTTAAGAATTGTTTTATGGCTTACTTGTGGTCACTTTACAATATGTGCCATGTGCAGATGAGAATAATGTATATTCTCTTGTTGAGTGGACTGTTCTGTAGATGTCTGTTAGGCTCATTTGGTCAAGTTTCAAGTTTAGATTTTAAGTATCTTTGTTAGTTTTTTATGTTAATAATCTCTCTATTACTTTCAGTGGTGTATTGAAGGCTCTCACTATTATTGTGTGTTCATCTAAGTCTCTTTGTAGTACTCTAAGAACTTGTTTATGAGCCTGGGTGCTCTAGTGCTGAGAGTATATATATATTTAGGATAATTAAGGCTTCTTGTTGAATTGAACCTTTATCATTATGCAATGCCTTCCTTTGTTCTTCATTATCTTTGTTGGTTTAAAGTTTGTTTCATCTGAAATAAAAACAGTAAGTCCTGATCTTTTCTGTTTTTCATTTGCTAGATAAATCTTTCTCCATATTGTGAGCCTAAAATTGACATTGCATGTGAGATGAGTCTCCTGTAGACAGCATATAACTGAGTTTGTTTGTTTTTTCTTTGTCCAAATTGCCACTCTTCACCTTTTAAGTGGGCCATTTATCCCATTTACATTCAAGGTTACTATTGATATGTGTGAATTTGAGCCTATCATCATGCTGTTATGTAGACTTGATGGTGTAGTTGCTTTATACTGTCAGTGGTCTACATACCTAAATATAAATATGTTTTTGTGGTGGCTGGTGACGGTCTCTTATTTCCATGTTTAGCACTCCCTTTAGGACCTCATGTAAGGCAGGTCAGGCCTGATGGTAACAAATTCCCTTAGCATTTGCTTCCCTGAAAGAATTTTATTTCTCTTTTATGACATCTAGTTCATTGAATATAAAATTCTTGTTTTAAATTTCTTTTCCTTAAGTATACTAATTGTAGACCTCCAATCTCTTCTGGCTTGTAGGATTTCTGCTGGAAGCTCCACTGTTAGCCTGATGAGATTCCCTTGTAGGTGATCCCCTTCTGTCTAGCTGCCTTTAATACTCTTTCTTTATTGTGGACCTTGGATAATCTGATGACCGTGTGCCTCAATGTTTGTTGGATTGTATAATATTTTGTAGGGGTTCTCTAAATTTTCTGAATTTTAATGTCAACCTCTCTGGCAAGATTGGGGACATTTTCATGGACTATATCTTCAAATATGTTTTCCAAGTTACTTGCTCTCTCTTACTCTTTCAGGGATGCCAGTGAGTCATAGCTTTGAACTCTACGTAAAAATATGAAACTCTTTAAGAGTTTTCATGTCATCTTTATGCAGGGGCCATTCTAATCCTCTCTGTATCATTCCAACTTTATTATATGTATTGCCAAAGCAAGCACTACTTAAAACTGTTCTTGCAAACTCTTTACACTTCCATAAAGTGTCTTCCATCAGGCTCAACAACTTTCCTCTACAGTATATTCTCATACTTGATTGGATGCTGGCAAAATAGAAATTGTTCTATGTGGAGTTTCGCCCTAGGTTAGAGAAGAACATAAGGGTCAGTGTAAACTTTGGACTACATGTCTTAAAGAGATGATGTTTCTCTCATCATTAGTAAATAGGAAAACAAAAAGCAAGCTCTCCTCCATTATTTATCAAATAATAGGAAGAGAAGTTAAAAAGGTATAAGGGCCAAAGAGAATGTTTACCCGTGACCCCCTGAAGTTTCACTGAAAAATTATCTCACAAAAATTAGATTTATGGGAGAAAAGGCATATGAATTTTTTAACCTGTATACTTTGGAGCATTCAGAATAAAGACCCAAGCCCTCCAGTGGGGTACAGAAACTTATATATTACCTTGAGGTTACAGAAAGAATGGGGGCATGAGCACTTCAGTAACTGCTAAAAGGAGCTATAAATCTAGAAACAAATCCTTGAAATCTACCAAAATAGAATCTCCTTAAAGCATAAATCTCACAAGATTTACAAAACAATAACACAATAAAAAAAAGAAAAAAAAAAACAAGATTTTCACGCAACAACTAGCACAATGAATAGAATAGTACTTCACGCCTTAATAGTTGAATGTAAATGGGTTAACGCTTCTCTTAAATGATACAGAATGGCAGAATGGATAAGAATTCACCAACCAAGTATATGCTGTCTTCAAAAGATTCACCTAACACATAAGGACTCACATAAACTTAAGGAGGTAGAAAAGACATTTCATGCAAATGGACACCAAAAGCAAGCAGAAGTAATTATTCTTATATCAGACAAAACAAACTTAAAAGCAACAAGAATTTAAAAAGACAAAAAGAAACATTCTATAATGACAAAAGGACTAGTCCAATAGGAAAATATCAGTCCTAAATATATATGCACCTATCAAACACTGGAGATCCCGAATTTATAAAACAATTACTACTAGACCTAAGAAATGAGATATACAGCAACACAATAATACTGGAGGACTTCAATATTCCACTAGCACTAGACATGTCATGAAAACAGAATGTCAACAAAGAAACAATGGACATAACTATACCCTAGAACAAATGGGCTTAACACATATTTACAGAACATTTTACCCAACAATTGCAGAATATACATTCTATTCATCATCACATGGAACATTCTCCAAGATAGACCATATGACAGGACACAAAACAAGTATCAATAAATCTAAGAAAATTGAAATTATATCGAGTACTCTCTCAGACCACTGTGGAATAAAATTGAAAATCAACTCTAAAAGGGACCCTCATAATGAATGACAGTCGTAACATGACCTATCAAAACCTCTGGGATACAGCAAAAGTGTTGCTAAGAGGAAAGTTTATAGCATTGAATGCCTACTTCAAAAAGTTTGAAAGAGCACAAATAGACAATCTAAGGTCACACATCAAGGAAATAGAGAAACAAGAACAAACCAAACCCAAACCCAACAAAAGAAAAGAAATAACAAAGATCAGAGCAGAACTAAGTGAAATTGAAACAAAACAAAAACACAAAGATAAATGAAACAAAAAGCTGGTTCTTTGAAAAGATAAAATTGATAGACCATTAGCAATATTAACCAAGAAAAGGAGAAATAATATCCAAATAAGTGCAATTAGGAATGAAGAGATATTACAATCAATATCACAGAAATACAAAAGTTTATTAAGGCTACTATGAACACCTTTACATGCACAAATTAGAAAACCTAGAAGAGATGGATAAATTTCTGAAAACATACAGATTAAACCAGGAAGAAATAGAAACTCTGAACAGACCAATATTGAGTGAGAAAGATTGAAATGATAATTTAAAAGTTACCAAAAAACAATAAAAGTCCAGGAACAGATAGATGCAAGTCTAAATTTTATCAGACATTAAAGGAAGAATTGGTACCAATCCTATTAACACTATTCCAAAGACAGATAAAGAGGAAATCTTTCCTAAATCATTTATGAAGCCTGTATTACCTTTATAACAACACCAGGAAGGGACAAAAAAGAAAACAAGAGAACAAAATTCCTGGTAAACAAATAGATACAAAAATCCTCAACAAAATACTAGCTAACAGAATCCAATAGCATGTCAGAAAAATAATCCAACATGAGCAATTAAGTTCATACCAGGGATACAGGTATTGTCTACCATATGCAAGTCAACAAATGTGATACACCACATAAACAGAAACAAAAATCACATAATCATCTTAATAGATGCAAAAAAAGCATTTGACAAAATTTAGCATCTCTTTATAATCAAAACCCTTAGCAAAATTGTCATAGAAGGGACTTACCTTAAGGTAATAAAAGCCATCTATGACTAACCCATAGCTAACATTATATTGAATGGGGGAAAGTTGAAAGCATTCTCCCTAAGAATTGGGACAAGACAAGGATGGCCACTTTCACCACTTCTATTCATCGTAGTACTGGAAGTCCTAGTCTGAGCAATTAGACAAGAAAAAAATAATAATAAAAGGTGTCCAAATCAGTAAGAAGTCAAACTGTCGTTGTTCACTGATGATAAAATCATATACCTAGAAATGATATAATCATCACTAATGATCAGGGAAATGCAAATTAAAAAACACCAGAAAAGCCCTAAAGACTCATCCAAAAAACTCCTAGATCTGAAAAATGAAAATTTAGTTAAGTTTCAGAATATAAAATCTATGTACACAAACCAGTAGCACTGCTATCCATCAACAGCAACTAAGCTGAGAATCAAATCAAGAACTCAATCCTTTACACAACTGCTGGGGAAAAGAAAACCTTATGAATAACCCTAGCTAAGGAGGTGAAAGGCCTCCAGATGGAAAACCACAAAACACTGCTAAAAGAAATTATAAATGACACAAAGAAATGGAAACACATCCCATGAGCATGGATGGGTAGAATAAATATTGTGAAAATGACCATACCTTCAAAAACAATGTACAAATTCAATGCAGTTCCAATCAAAATAGCACCATCATTCTCCACAGAACTAGAAAAAACAATCCTAAAATGCATAAAGAACCAAGAAAGAGCCTGCATAGCCAAAGCAAGACTACACAAAAAGAACAAATCCAAAGGCATCACGTTACCCAACTTCCAATTACACTGTAAGGCTATCGTCAACAAAACAGCATAGTACTGGTATTAAAGTAGGCATGTAGACCAATGGAACAGAATAGAGAACCCAGAAATAAAGCCAATTACTTAACAGTCAGCTGATCTTTAACAAAGCAAACAAGAACAAAAAGTGAGAAAAGGACCCCTTATTCAACAAATGGTGCTGAGAAAAATGGCAAGTCCAAGGTAGAAGATTGCAACTGGATCCTCATCTCTCACCTTATATAAAAATCAACTCAAGCTGTATCAAAAACTTAAATCTAAGACCTGAAACCATAAAAATCCTAGAAGATAACATAAAAAAAAAAAACCCTTCTAGGCACTGGCTTAGGCAAAGACTTTATGACCAAGAACCCAAAAGCAAATGCAACAGAAAGACAAAGATAAATAGATGGAACTTAATTAAACTAAAAAGCTTCTGCACAGCAAAAGAAATAATCAGCAGACAAAACAGAAAACCTGCAGAGTGGGAGAAAATATTCCCAAACTATGCATCCAACAAAGGACTAATATTCAGAATCTACAAGGAACTCAAACAAATCAGCAGGCAAAAAACAAACAATCCCACCAAAAAGTAGGCTAAGGACATAAATAGACAGTTCTCAAAAGAACATATACACCATGGAATACTACACAGCCATAAAAAACGATGAGTTCATGTCCTTCAAAGGGACATGGATGAATCTGGAAACCATCATTCTCAGGAAACTAACACAAGAACAGAAAACCAAACACCAAATGCTATCACTCATAGGCGGGTGCTGAACAATTAGAACATGTGGGCACAGGGAAGGGACCATCACATACTTTGGTCATTTGATGGGGGTTAGAGGAGGGACAGTGGGGGGTGGGGAGGGTGGGAGGGACAACAAGGGAAGAAATATCAGATATAGGTGATGGGGGATGAAGGCAGCAAACCACCTTGCCATGTATGTACCTATGCAACAATTCTGTATGATCTGCACATGTACCCCAGAACATCAAGTACAATTAAAAAACAAAAAGAAGATAAACAAATGGTCATCAAACATGATTAAATGCTCAACATCACTAGTGATCAGGGAAATTCAAATCAAAACCACAATGCACCACCACTCTACTCCTGCAAGAATGGCCATAATCAAAAAATAGAAAAAAATAACAGATGTTGGTGTGGATGTGGTGAAAAGGGAACACGGCGGGCGGGAATGTAAATTAGTACAATGTAAACTGGTGCAATGACTATGGAAAACAGAATGGAAATTACTTAAAGAACTAGAAATAGATCTACCATTTGATCCAGGAATCCCACTACTGGGTATCTACCCAGAGGAAAGGTCATTGTACAAAAAAAGATGCTTGCACATGCATGTTTATAGCACCATGATTTGCAATTGCAAAAATATGGAACCAGCCGAAATGCTCATCAACCAAGTGGATTAAAAAATGTGTTACATATGGGACAGATCCAAGATGGCCGATTAGGAGCAGCTCAGGATTGCAGCTCCCAGCGAAAGTGCGGAGGCCGCTGCAGGTGATCTCAGGCAAGCAAGGCCTGGAGTGGACCTCAGCAGTCCTACAGCAGAGGGGCGTGACTGTTAGAAGGAAAACTAAGAAACAGAATGAAATAACTTTATCATCAAAAAACTGGACGTCCACTCAGAGACCCAATCTGAAAGTCAACAACTACAAAGACGACAGGTGGATAAATCCACAAAGATGAGAAAAAAACAGTGCAAAAAGGATTAAAAAAACCTGAAACCAGAACACCTCTCCTCCTACAAGGGATCACAACTCCTCACAAGCAAGGGAACAAGGCTGGATGGAGAATAAGTGTGATGAATTGACAGAATCAGGCTTCAGAAGGTGGGTAATAAGAAACTTCTGTGAGCTAAAAGAACATGTTCTAACCCAACGCAAAGAAACTAAGAACATTGAAAAAAGATTTGACGAAATGCTAATGAGAATAAACAACTTAGAGAGGTATATAAGTGATTTGATGGAGCTGAAAAACACAATACAAGAACTTCACAAAGCATACACAAGTTTCAACAGCTGAACTGACCAAGCAGAAGAAAGGATATCAGAGGTTGAAGATCAACTCCATGAAATAAAACGAGAAGGCAAGATTAGAGAAAAAAGGGTAAAAAGGAATGAACAAAGTCTCCAAGAAATATAGGACTATGTGAAAAGACCTAATCTACGTTTGATAGGTGTACCTGAATGTGACAGAGAGAATAAATCGAAGCTGGAAAATACTCTTCAGGATATTATCCAGAAAAACTTCCCAAACCTAGAAACGCAGGCCAATATTCAAGTTCAGAAAATACAGAGAACACCACAAAGATATTCCTCAAGAAGAGCAATCCCAAGGCACATAATCATCAGATTCACCAGAGTTGAAATGAAGTAGAAGATGCTAAGGGCAGCCAGAGAGAAAGGTCAGGTTACCCACAAAGGGAAGCCCATCAGACTCACAGCAGATCTCTCAGCAGAAACCCTCCAAGCCAGAAGAGAGTAGGGGACAATATTTACCATCCATAAAGAAAAGAACTTTCAACCCAGAATTTCATTTCCAGCCAAACTAAGCTTCATAAGTGAAGAAAAAATAAAATCCTTTACAAACAAGCAAGTACTCAGAGATTTCATCACCACCAGGCCTGCTTTACAAGAGCTCCTGAAAGAGGCACTAAACATAGAAAGGAACAACCAGTACCAGCCACTCCAAAAACATACAAAATGGTAAAGAGCATCAACACAATAAAGAAACTGCATCAACTAACAGGCAAAACAGCCAGCTAGCATCAAAATGGCAGAATCAAATTCACATACAACAATATTAACGCTAAATGTAAATGGGCTAAATGCCCCATTCAAAAGACACAGACTGGCAAATTGTATAAAAAGCCAAAACCCATTGGTGTGCTGTATCCAGGAAACCCATCTCACATGCAAGGATACACAAAGGCTCAAAATAAAGGGATGGAGGAAGATTTACCAAGCAAATGGAGAGCAAAAAAAAGCAAGAGTTGCAATTATCCTCTCTGATAAAATAGACTTTAAACCAACAAAGATCAAAAGAGACAAAGAAGGACATTACATAATGGTAAAAGAACCAATGCAACAAGAAGAGCTAACAATCCTAAATATATATGCACCCAATACAGGAACACCCAGACACATAAAGCAAGTTCTTAATAACTTACAAAGAGACTTAGAGTCCCACAGAATAATAGTGGGAGACTTTAACACTCTGTTGTCAATAGTAGACAGATGAACAAGACAGAAAATTAACGAGGATATCCACGACTTGAACTCAGACCTGGACCAAGCAAACCTAACAGACATTTACCAAACTCTCCACCCCAAATACACAGAATATACATTCTTCTCAGCATCACATCACACCTACTCTAAAACTGACCACATAATTGGAAGTAAATCACTTCAGAAAATGCAAAAGAACGGAAATCATAACAAACAGTCTCTCAGACCACAGTGCAATCAAGTTAGAACTCAGAATTGAGAAACTAACTCATAACCGCACAGCTTCATGGAAACTGAACAACTGGCTCTTGAATATTGACTGGATAAACAATGAAATGAAGGCAGAAATAAAGATGTTCTTCAAAATCAACGAGAACAAAGACACAACATACCAGAATCTCTGGGACACATTTAAAGCAGTGTCTAGAGGAAAATATATAGCAATAAATGCCCAAATGAGAAGCAAGGAGAGATCTAAAATCAATACCCTATCATCAAAATTGAAAGAGCTAGAGGAGCAAGATCAAAAAAACTCAAAACCTAGCAGAAGACAAGAAGTAACTAAGATCAGAGCAGAACTGAAGGAGATAGAGACACAAAAAATCCTTCAAAAAATCAATAAATCCAGGAGCTGTTTTTTTGAAAAGATAAAAAAAAAAATAGGCAGACCACTAGCCAGCTTAATAAAAAAGAGCCTCATGGAAACTGAACAACTGGATCAATGCAACAAGAAGAGCTCACGATCCTAAATATATATGCACGAAATACAGGAGCACCCAGATACATAAGGCAAGTTCTTGATTATTCTGAATAATCAAATAGATACAATAAAAAACAATAAAGGGGATATCACCACAGATTCCACAGAAATACAAACCATCATCAGAGATTATTACAAACAAGTCTATGCACATAAACTAATAAACCTGGAAGAAATGGATAAATTCCTAGACACTTGCATCCTCCCAAGTCTAAACCAAGAAGAAGCCAAAACCCTGAATAGACCAATAACGAGGTTTGAAGTTGAGGCAGCAATTAAGAGCCTACCACCCAAAAAAAGCCCAGGTCCAGATGGGTTCACAGCTGAATTCTACCAGACATACAAAGAGGAGCTGGTACCATTCCTGTTGAAACTATTCCAAACAATCCAAAAAGAGGGAATCCTTCCCAAATCATTTTATGAGACCAATATCATCCTGATACCAAAACCTGGCAGAGACTCAGCAAGAGAAGAAAACTTCAGGCCAATATCCATGATGAATATAGATGCAAAAATCTTCAATAAAATACTGGCAAACAGACTGTAACACTACATCAAAAAGCTTATTCATCATGATCAAGTAGGCTTCATCCCAGGGATGCAAGGCTGGTTCAGCATACGCAAGTCTATAAACGTAATCCACCACATAAACAGAACCAAAGACAAAAACCATGCGATTATCTCAATTGATGCAGAGAAGGCCTTTGACAAAATTCGATAGCCCTTTATGCTAAAAACCCTCAATAAACTAGATACTGACGGAACATATCTCAAAACAATAAAAGCTATTTATAACAAACCAACAGCCAATATCATACTGAATGGGCAAAAACTAGAAGCATTCCCTTTGAATTCTGGCACTAGACAAGGATGCCCTCTCTCACCACTCCTATTCAGTATAGTACTGGAAGTTCTAGCCAGAGCAATCAGGCAAGAAAAAGAAATAAAGGGTATTCAAATAGGAAAGGAGGAGGTCAAATTGTCTCCATTTGCAGATGACATCATTGTATATCTAGAAGACCCCATCGTCTCAGCCCAAAATCTCCTGAAACTGATAAGCAACTTCAGCAAAGTCTCAGGATACAAAATCAATGTGCAAAAATCACAAGCATTCCTATAAACCAATAACAGACTTAAAGAGAGCCAAATCAAGAACGAACTGCCATTCACAATTGCTACAAAGAGAATAAAATACCTAGGAATACAACTAACAAAGGATGTAAAGGACCTCTTCAAGGAGAATTACAAACCACTGCTCAACGAAATAAGAGAGGACACAAACAGATAGAGAAACATTCCATGTTCACGGTTAGGAAGAATCAGTATCATGAAAATGGCCATACTGCCCAAAGTAATTTACAGATTCAATGCTATCCCCATCAAGCTACCAATGACCTTCTTCACAGAACTGGAAAAAACCACCTTAAACTTCATATGAAACCAAAAGAGAGCCTGCATAGCCAAGTCAATTATAAGCAAAAAGAACAAAGTGGGAAGCATCACACTACCGGACTTCAAACTATACTACACTGCTACAGTATCAAAACAGCATGGTACTGGTGCCAAAACAGAGATATAGACCAATGGAGCAGAACAGAGGCCTTGGAGGCAACACAACACATGTACAATCATCCGATCTTTGACAAACCTGACACAAGCAATGAGGAAAGGAGTCCCTGTTTAATAAATGGTGTTGGGAAAACTGGCTAGCCATGTCCAGAAACCAGAAACTGGACCCCTTCCTGACACCTTACACTAAAATTCACTCCAGATGGATTAAAGACTTAAATATAAGACCTAACACCTTAAAAACCCTAGAAGAAACCTAGGCAAAACCATTCAGGACATAGGTGTAGGCAAGGACTTCATGAGCAAAACATCAAAAGCATTGGCAACAAAAGCCAGAATAGACAAATGGGACCTAATCAAGCTCCGCAGCTTCTGCACGGCAGAAGAAACAGTCATTAGAGTGAATCAACAACCAACACAATGGGAAAAAATTTTTTGCAGTCTACCAATCTGACAAAGGGCTGATATCCAGAATCTACAGAGAACTAAAACAGATTTACAAGAAAAAAACAAACAACCCCATTCAAAAGTGGGCGAAGGATATGAACAGACACTTTACAAAAGAAGACATCCATGAGGCCAACAAACATATGAAAAAATGCTCATCATCACTGGTCATTAGAGAAATGCAAATCAAAACTACATTGAGATACCATTTCATGCCAGTTAGAATGGCGATCATCAAAAAATCTGGAGACAACAGATGCTGGAGAGGATGTGGAGAAATAGGAACACTTTTGTACTGTTGGTGGGAGTGTAAATAAGTTCAACCACTGTGGAAGACAGTATGGCAATTCCTCAAGGACCCAGAAATAGAAATTCCATTTGACCCAGCAATCCCATTACTGGGTATATATCCAAAGGATTATAAATCATTCTACTATAAGGACACATGCACACGAATGTTCATTGCAGCACTGTTTACAATAGCAAAGACCTGGAACCAACCCAAATGCCCATTGATGAGAGACTGGACAGGGAAAATGTGGCACATATACACCATGGAATATTATGCAGCCATCAAAAACGATGAGTTCATGTCTTTTGTAGGAACATGGATGAGCCTGGAAACCATCATTCTCAGCAAACTGACACAGAACAGAAAATCAAACACTGCATGATCTCACTCATAGGTGGGTGTTGAACAATGAGAACACATGGACACAGGGAGGGGAGCATCTCACACTGGGGTCTGTTGGCGGGAAATGGGAGGGACAGAGTGGAGTGGGGAGTTGGGGAGAGATAGCATGGGGAGAAATGCCAGATATAGGTGATAAGGAGGAAGGCAGCAAATCACACTGCCATGTGTGTACCTATGCAACAATCTTGCATGTTCTTCATGTGTACCCCAAAACCTAAAATGCAAAAAAAAAAGAAAATAACTGAATTCAACTTTAATAATGATTAAAGTATAATATGTGTAGCTCTAAAAAAAAGACTAAGTATTAAATAAATAAAAACTATTATTATTTTAAAATAATAATAATAATTAATTTGGCTTTTTTGTTTGTTTTGTGTTGTATATCTGCATTTTTAAAAAGGGTAATAACTACATAGGATTTGGGGTTTTTTTTTAGGTTTTATTAGTCTCAAATGCTTTATATTCTGGTGTAATAATAGAACTTGATCCTATGTTTTTAGAAAAAAAAATGTGTTTTATATATATATACACCACGGAATACCACTCAGCCATAAAAATAAATAAAATAATGGCATTCACAGCAACCTGGATGGAATTGGAGACCATTATTCTAAGTGAAGTAACCCAGGAATAGAAAACCAAATATCATATGTTCTCATTCTTAAGGGGGTGCTAAGCTGTGAAGACACAAATTCTAAGACACATGGACTTTGGGGACTTAGGGGAAAGAGTGAGAGGGAGGTGAAAGATAAACGACTATACATTAGGTACAGTGTATACTACTCAGGTGATGAGTGTACCGAAATCTCAGAAATCCCCACTAAAGAACTTATCCATATAACCAAACATTGCCTATTCCCCTCAAAAATCAAGTGAAATAAAAAATAAAAATAAAGAAATGAAGAAACAAAAAAAGAAAGAATGGTGGCTTGGATCCTGACAAAACAGGTTATGGGAAGGGGAAGAAGGGAAAGTCTCTTAAGAGGAAATAAATAACTACTAGAATTCAATGGGCTTGAAGAACATACAGTGGTCTAGCACAATGTTTGGCCTATAGAGTAGACAATGGTTTATGACAAAAGTTCATCTAGGTTTGTTGACATACTTTAGTCTTCCTTCCTGCGATATGGGTTCAAATTATGAAAAGTCAGGGAAGGGACCAGAAGTAATCGTTTGTTTACTTCTTTAGTGTATCCAGACTTTTGCTAGATAAGGGAACTTTAGAAGATCCTGTACTTTGAGGGAAATAGTGTGGAAGAGGAGATAGATGTAGTAAGAGAGACCTTGAGTCCCCTTTTTCAGTTCAGCATTTATAAAGTGTCATATTTTGGGGTATTAGTTTTGATCCCAACAAATGTATAAAACTCAGAATTTTTATAGGCCAGAGAGACTCTCTGATGAGTCTAGTTTCCTGCTCTAAAATTCCTAATGGGGAACTGATCATAGAGAATTATTCTACAAGGAACTAAAAAAATGCATATATAACGTGCTACATTTGAATTGGGGTTTTAAGAGCTTCGCAGTCCTCTGTCTTCTCATGTATGTTCAGCAAGTATCAAATAAAGCAATTAAATGAGTTAACCCAAGATAGAAGACTGGTGTGACTCATTTCTAAAGACTTTGGAGGCCTATTTCAAGCAGGAAAAATGGTGCTGAGGCAGAGAAGTGCCTGACGGTCTGCAGAGGTGGGGAGAAGCAGAAATCCATCAGGGTCCCATTATTAAGGCCAAGCATCCCATGGTGCTTAAAATAAATGGGGCTTTGGTAATATTATTCTCCCTATCTATCTATTCTCACTTCCTAAATGACCTCATCCAATCCCCAAGCTTCAAAAATTACATCTAAACCTCTGGCCCTGGCCTGCACTCAACCTCAGGCTTGTCTACCCAACTGCGTATAAAACAATACAACTTGGTTGTCTAATGGAAATCACAAAACATAACTATCTTGTGCCTGAAGATGTGATACCCTGTGAAGAATAATAAATATTTGTTGGATGAATGAACAAGCCAATGTTAGATAGTAATACCCAGATAAAACAATGTGCCACCCAGGCAGGATTCAAGGAGTCTTTGAAAAAAAGGAAGATCTCTGAGCCTGCAGAAACCAGGAGGTGCTAATATTGCTTAGGAAGTCCTGACTCCAGGATAGAACACCTTGGTCAGGGTCCAGGTACTTGTGGGCCTAACTAAAGCTAAAGCATCTAAAACTGTTTAAGCCTGAATATGTGATGATACATCTGACCTGTACCTTAGCTTCAGGATCCCAGTGAAGAATGCATCCAGGATGTATGATATGAGTATGTAGGCATTTCCTGTGGTGCAGAGGTAACTCTGGGGTAAGTTACATATTCATTTTTTTGTCAGACCAGAACCAGGACTGCTTTGTAAGAGGAACCCTGATTTTTCTTTTTCTGGAGGTAGCTTTTTAATCAGGAATACATTCTCATTAGGTGTTTCACTTTTCTTTTTTTTTTTTTCTTTTTTTTTTTTTTTCAATAACACAAATATCTGTACTCTTGGTACTTGTCAAGAAATATAACTTCAGATTTTCTTCTGCCTAATGCCATCATATGATCATTTGTGAAAATGACACACAGGGTTTCCTGAAGAATTTTCCATCCATCGTTTTTAGAAAAAAAAGTCATTCTTGGCCGGGCGCGGTGGCTCACGCCTGTAATCCCAGCACTTTGGGAGGCCGAGGTGGGTGGATCACGAGGTCAAGAGATCTAGACCATCCTGGTCAACATGGTGAAACCCCGTCTCTACTAAAAATACCAAAAAAATTAGCTGGGCATGGTGGCACGTGCCTGTAGTCCCAGCTACTCGGGAGGCTGAGGCAGGAGAATTGCTTGAACCCAGGAGGCGGAGGTTGCGGTGAGCCGAGATCGCGCCATTGCACTCCAGCCTGGGTAACAAGAGCGAAACTCCGTCTCAAAAAAAAAAAAAAAAGAAAAGAAAAAAAAGTCATTCTTACAAGACTCTGCCAAGCCAGATCACTGAATAATCAAGCTATATGATTGTTTCATTTCATAGCAGCAATTACTCACCAGCCCTTGGGCATTATATCTTTAATACTTATTGGGGAATGTTATAAAGAAGAGCTCTAAGGTACTCCACATCTTATTAGCTACGCAAATATTGTTGATAAAGACTATGTTGTGACAACCGTGGAAGAAGGCTCTCTGGATTCAGCTTCAAAAACTTTCACTCTCCCCTGATATACTGTCTTGTCTTATCTCATGGACATGAGTCATGTAACTTATCAAAGTTTCCTTTTGGAGGGTCTGTTGGAATGTTTAGAAATGAATTTTTCAACCACTCTATGTGAATTTAGGGTATTAATTTTATTTCAGGTTAATCTGCCCTTATCTCAATTTTGTTAATCTTTTATCTTTTCACTTATTTGTATAAACAGTAAATATAAAACTTACCTATGTGTGTGCATACATATATATTCTTATTTGAAAGTTATTTCATATCTAGTATAATGATTTATATTTCATTCATTCATCTATTTGTAAACAATTATTTGTTAACTTATCAAGGCCATATGTCAACTATAACAATTTATTTTGTTAGACCTGAGACCTACATCCTTTCTTCCTGTCAGTTCACAGATAATAGTGTTTTCATTTAATAAATGACTATGGATTTCATAAGTCTTAGGCTATAGAGTGGCTTATTTTATTCACCAAATATTTGTTGAACACCAACTCTGTGCTAGGCAGTGTTCTGAGTATTAACGTATATAAAATAAACAAGGTTACTACTCTCATGTAGCATATATTCTGTCGGATGAGGTTAGGGGTAAATTAATAATAAGCAAATGCAAAAACAGGATAATTTCCAATCAGAGGCCAAACTTTTTAAACAATACAGTGGGTTTGTGTGGTGATAACTGGAAAGCAGTTTCAGACTGGGTTGTTAATCACCAAGACGATGGAGAAAATGTATCCAGGGTATGTCAGAGACCTTCATGGCAGCCACTGCCATCAGACCTGGAGGTCTAGGAGTGAAAAAATGCTTACTTGGGCTGGGCCCAGGACTTCTCCCACCCCCGCACTCTCTGTGCAGCCTCAGGACTTTAGTCCCCGCTGCTCCAGCCATGGCTAAAAGTGGCCAAGTTATAGCTCAGGCCACTGCTTCAGAGGGTACCAGCCCCCAGGCTTGGCAGCTTCCACATGGTGTTGGTCTTGTGAGTGCACAGAAGATAAGAATTGAGGTTTGAGTCTCCACCTAGATTTCAGAGGTTCTATAGAAATGCCTGGATGTCTAGGCAGAGGTGTGCTGCAGGAGCAGAGCCCTCATGGAGAACCTCTGCTAGGGCAATGTAGAAGGGAAATGTGGGGTCTGAGTCCCCATACAAAGTCCCCACTGGACCACTGCCAAGTGGAGTTGTGAGAAGATGGCCACTGCCCTCCAGGCCCCAGAATGGTAAATCCAATGATAGCTTGCCCTGTACTCCTAGAAAAGTCACAGGCACCTAATGCCAGCCCATGAAAGCAGCTGGAAGGGGTCTGTACCCTGCAAAGCCATAGAGGTGGAGCTGCCCAAGGCCATGGGAGCCCACCTCTTACGTCAGCATGACTTGGATGTTGGACATGCAGTCAAAGATCACTTTGGCACCTTAAAGTTTAGTGACTACACTGCTGGATTTTGGATTTGCATGGGCCTGTGGCCCCTTTGTTTTGGCCAATTTCTCCCATTTGAAATGGGTGGGTTTACCCAATGCCTCTATCCTCATTGTATCTCAGAAATAACTGACTTGTTTTCTATTTTGCAAGCTCATAGGCAGAAGGGACTTGTCTCAGATGAGACTTTGGACTTGGACTTTTGGGTTAATGCTGATATGACCTAAGACTCTGGGGAACTGTTGAAAAGGCATGATTGTGTTTTGAAACGTGAGGACATGAGATCTGGGGGTGGAATAATATGGCTTGGCCATGTCACCATCCATATCTCATCTTGAATTACAGTTCCCATAATCCTCACATGTCATGGGAGGGACCTAGTGGGAAGTGATTGGATCATGGGGGTAGGTTACCATGTTGTTCTCATGATACTGAGTGAGTTCTCATGAGATCTAATGGTTTGAAAAGCATCTGGCATTTCCCCTGCTGGCATTTCTCTCTCTTGCTGCCTTGTGAAGAAGAAAGTGTTTTCTTTCCCTTCCACCATGATTGTAAGTTTACCGAGGCCTCCCTAGCCACATGGAACTGCAAATCGATCAAACCTTTTTTCTTTATAAATTACCCTGTATTGGGTATTTCTTCATAGCAGTATGAGAACAGACTAAGACACAGGGAAATGCAAATTCAAATTATGGTGAGACACCATTTTAAATTCATCAGTTTAGCAAAATTTAAAAGTCTGACAGTTCAAGTGTTGACATGAATGTAGAGAAATAGGAACTTCTCATTTATCATTGGTAGCAATGGAAATTTGTATAATATCCATCAATAAAGAATAAAGTCAAAAGCAGTTATTTAATAAAATATTAAACAAAATTGAAATGAATAAATTAATATATTAATATAAATAAATCTCAAGAACATAATGTTGACCAAAGAAGTAAGCTGTAAAATGGCATGTACAATATATTATTTATTTAACATTTGAAAATGCATAAAAACAATACAAATATATATTTGTGCATTAGTATATATAAACATGCATAGACATGATAAACACCAAATCTAGGTTAATAGTTGATAGTTAATGGTTAACAGTTGATGATGGAAGATGAGGAATGCTGAAGGACTGTCCCTCTGATTACACTTATTTTCTTATTTATATTTTTAAAAAATTTCAAATTTATATTTGATTCAGGGGGTAAATGTGCAGGTTTCTCACATGAGTATACTGCATGATGCTGAGGTTTGGGATAGGAATGATCCTATCCCAAAATAGTGAGCAGAATATCCAGAAATGAGTTTTTCAACTATTGGCCGCCTCTCACACTCTCCTATGGTAGTCCCCAGTGTCTATGGTTACCATCTCTATGCCCATGAGTACCCAATATTATACCTCCCTTTATAAGGGACAACATACAGTATTTGGTTTTCTGTTCCTACATTAATTCACTTGGGATAATGGTTTCTAGCTGCATCCATGTTGCTGTAAAGGATATAACTTCATTGTTTTTATGGCTGCATAGTATTCCATGGTATATATGTACCACATTTTCTTTATCCGGTCCACTACTAATGGGCACTTAGGGTGATTCCATGTCTTTTCTGTTTTGAATAATGTTCTGGTGAACTTTCAAGTGCATGTATCTTTTTGGTAGAACGATTTATTTTCTTTTGGATATAAATCCCAGAAATAAGACTGCTGAGTCAAATAGTAGCTGTGTTTTAAGTTCTTTGAGCAATCTCCAAACTGATTTCCACAGTGGCTAAACCAATTTGCATTCCCATCAACAGTGTATGAGTGTTCCCATTTCTCCACAGTCTCACCAGAATTGTTGTTTTTGACTTTTTACTAATAGCCATTCCGACTGGTCTGAGATAATATCTCATTGTGGTTTTGATTTGCACTTCTCTGATTAGGTGATGTGGAGCATGTTGTCATATGTTTCTTGGTTGTTTGTATATCTTCCCTTGAGAAGTGTCTGTTGATTTCTTTTGCCTACTATTTAATGGAGTGTTCTGTTCCAGTCTGTATGTCTGTTTTTGTATCAGTACCATGATGTTTTGGTTACTATCTTTACAGTTTGAAGTCAGGTAATGTGATGTCTCTGGCTTTGTTCTTTTTACTTAGGATTGCTTTGGCTATTTGGGCTGTTTATGGGTTCCAAATGAATTTTGGAATAGTTTTTCTAGTTCTCTGAAAAAATGAGATTGACATTTTTATAGAAATGGCATTGAATCTGTAGAGCGCTTTGAATAGTGTGGCCATTTTAACAATATTAGTTTTCTCATCCATGAGCATGGAATGTTTTTGCATTTGTTTGTGTCATCTCTGACTTCTTTAAGCAGTGTTTTGTAGTTGTCTTTGTAGAGATCTTTCACCTCCTTGGTTAGATGTATTCTTAGATGCTTCATTTCTGTGTGCATGGCTATTGTAAATGAGAATACATTCTTGACTTGGTACTCACCTTGAATGCTTTGGGGGTACAGAAATGCTACTGACTTTTGTACATTGATTTTGTATCCTGAAACTTTACTGAAGTTGTTTATCTATCTTAGGTGCCTTTAGGCAAAGTCTAGAGTTTTCTCAGTATATAATTATACTATCAATGAAGAGAGACAAGTTGTCTTCTTTTCCTATTTCAATGTCTTTCATTTCTTCCTCTTTCCTGATTGCTCTGGGTAGGACTTCCTGACTATACCTATTTTCTCAGTAAAACTAGAGGGCAGACAGGTGAAATCTGGGGAGAAAATCATCAGGATGGTAATATTAAGAAGGTGAGATGGTTTTTTTGTAAACTGGAAAAGTTAATTTATAGAGAAAACTCACTAAGTTACGTGTTAAATTTTCTAGGCCAATTTAGGTAAATACAAATAGGTTGAGTTTAGTAGGTTACATGGGCACTAATAGTTGAAAGTAGCTACTCTTCTACAACTTTATTACCAGGTTTCAGTAAAAGAAAGAATCAAACAAAAATCTTCTACACATGCAAACTATTATTAAATTAGCAAGTATTAGTATGCAGTCCTCAAATAGACCATATCACCTGTTCTGTAGGTTTAATAAAATCCCACTTTGGTTTCAAAAAAGGATTGAAGTCCTTCCAACCATCATTACATGAACTTTCTTTGGTATAAATGCAAAACAGTCTAGAGGCAAATTTAAACGGCCTCATTTTCATCATCAGTTAGCCAGAATCCTCCAAAGATATGACTAGGCAACAGGACTCTTGAGGAACAAGCGTCGAACTTCATCATAAAACTGAAGAGTGACACACTAGACTTGTGTCAGAACAGGGACTCTTTCTAAAATATTTTAACCAATTCAGAAATTTTAGCTATTTCTAATCTCACTTACTACATGCCCATTTCCATTATCTAACTAACAAGCCACTAATTTCACCAATGAACGCCCATCTCTATCCTTCATTATGCTAGTATTTAAAACTGTGGTGTTAATCGGAATTAAAAGTCATTGATGATTGTAGCAGCCATCTTTGGAGTGTGGCCTCTTTGCTGAATGTCTATTTGAGACTTCAGGTCATGCATTTCACTCATTTTTACTGATAGTTAATAAGTGTAGGATTCTAACTTGTGATCAGAGACTGTGCTTAAATCACTTATTAGCTATGAAATGGTAAGAACTTCCTTAACCTCCTTAAGCTTTAATGTCCTCATATGCAACATGACAATAGTAGTCACCTAATATGGTGAATATAGAAATTAAAGACATCTAAACGGCTTAAAACTCAAAACTATCTGTTACTATGATTAAACTGTTTTGGCTAGCATTTTTCATATGGCATCACTTTGAAAGGTGCTGAACTGGTAACCCCATTGCATTATCTTTATATGCATTATATCACTTTCAGATTGTGTGCCCCTGCAAGAGCATGTCTTTGTGTTTCATGCTCTAACACTTTTTTGAGTCCTACAAAGTGAAGCAATTCATAACCTTCTTTTTCAGCAAGTGCTTGTTAAGCAGACAAAATCTTGCACCAGCAGATCTTGATCTCAATCTCTCTCTTCCTCCCTTAACTGTGCTACAAACACAGTTTCACCATGCCTCTTGCTCTGCCTCTAAACCATCCTTTTTTAAAATACACTTGTGTTTTTTCCTGACTAGCTTATTAAACTAATTCTCTCTGATCTTTTGCTGCTTGACTATATAAAAAGAAATCTCACTCACCGCCTCTTTCTCGCCATCCAATTACACTGTAATGCACTGTGGGCTGACTTCATTCCCCACTAAACTACTGAAATGGCCTCCCAAAGGCAACAGATTCCTCCCTGTCACAGTTCCAACAGAGTTTCCTCAGCACTCGTCCTCTTGATTCTGTTTGAAACCCCTGACCCTGCTGATCATTCATACTTCCTTGCCGTGTGCCTAAGTGCTCAGACAATAAGAACTGGAGGAATGCAAGCCACAAAGAAATTTCAGCAGCATCATTTAAACTGGGTTTTAATGTCTCTCAATTCAAGTCACTGTGCTCTTAGAATGTGCAACATTTATCATGACTTCTTCAACCACATATAGAAGGGAATATATGTAACTTGCTGAGACCAAACATGAATTCTCTCAGCAGTTGTGGCTAATTATTTTTGAAAAATTGGCATTTCAAAATACATGCAGATTGACACGTTTAAGATTTTTTTTAAAAAATTGCCTGCTTTTGTGTTTTTCTAGTGTGTGCCTTATGATGATGTTTACCAACAGACTAGATTCGTTCATTCTGTATTTGCTGTATTTATTACCAAGAACTTGGAGAGGGGCAAGGAAGCAAGACAGGAAAGAGCCCTATGTTAAGAGCCCTTGGAGGAAGGCTGACCTGCTATTTCTCCACAAGAGGATGGGATTATTCAACCTTCCCACATTAGGATTCAGTAAAGAGGTCTCTGAGAAAATAATGAGAAATAAGGATGTAGGTCCTCTGTATCTGGGTTGCTATCAATCCCATCCTCACTAAAACTGTCATCTTGAGGCCTTATGGTTGTCTCCATTCATTAATGCTCTAGTGCAGCCAGCTTTTGGTAGGTTCCACCTGTTTCTTCTTTCCTCATTGTGTCTGAGGAATCCCTTTTTGTTTAATCCTATAGTCTTTTGCTGACAACGAAAGTGAGGTGGATCCAAAGAGTAAACTCAAGGGATGGAATCCTACCTTAGATGACATTCCAATTAATGTTACCCTTGTGTTTCTGTGCATTACATCCCTGATTTCTAAGTTACGGGTAATAACGCAGGGAAAACTCTCAGCTACACAGAATGAATCTTCTATTAACAAGAAAGACATTTCTTAAAAATATCCGGAAATACAGATGAAAACATTAGGGTTTCTCATAACTAATAGAAACTATTCCCTCCAGATTACAGATTTAATATGTATGACAGTGCCTATTTGCCCCTCCTAGTGGTGGTTCCTTCCAGAAGTTCAACTACTCATGACTAATCACACATTTTGATGGCGATGGAAATGTATCAAGAATCCCCTGTGCCTGCCTGGATTGGAGAGACAAATCAACAACCAATAATGTGAACAAAGAGAAACCTAGAAACAGTAAGAGGACATTAGTCCTACTACCAAAGAAAAGACTACACCATTCCAGAGACAGAAACACTGTCCAGAGACAGATTCCTATGTAACTACCTTACATATGTTTAAGTTAGTAGATGTAACGTGAAGGAAAAAACCAATGTAAATAGTGAACTCTTGACAGCACCCTGCCTTTTCATGGCTTCTCTTCTGTTCAGTGTTAATTTGTCCAATGAGTATCAGTTACTTGCTCAGCATGTTTTTCCGATAGAGGGAACATAGTGAGGGACAACAGAGAGAACATAGGCTTTGAAAGCAGAAAGATCTTGAGCAGAAACCTGTGTCAGTTTTATTAGTTTCATAGTTGAATAATCTACCCACCATCTCTAACTCTCAGTTTTCTCAACTGTGAAATGTAAATAAAAACAGTACTTACGAGCTGGGCGCAGTGGCTCACACCTGTAATCCCAACACTCTGGGAAGCCAACACAGGAGCATCACTTGAATCCAAGAGTTTGAGACCACTTTGGGCAACAGAGTGAGACTCCATCTCTACAAAAAATAAAAAAACCTCTATTAAAAAATTAATTTAAAAAATAGTGCTTACCTCACAAGGGTGCTGGGAAAATGTCATATAAATGCATATAAAGCACCTAATTGAGAGTTTGGTATTTAATAGGAACTCAAAAAATTGTATCTATTTCAATTAACAAATGGAGTTTGTTTTAAAATAACAGATATTTAAGAGTTTCTGTTGGTGGGAGTACCTTATGCCTTTTTCTCCACTTTTGATGAAAAATCTGGGAAACTAGTGTTGATAACTCCCACTTAGAAATGTCTTTGTGATATTAACTAATTCATTTTGGTAAACATGATATGGTTTGCTCTGTGCCTCCACCCAAATCTCATCTTAAATTATAATCCCCACATTTCAGGGGAGGGACCCAGTGGGAGGTGTTTGGATCATGGGGGCGGTTTCCCCCATGCTGTTCTCATGATGGCGAGTGAGTTCTCACAAAATCTGATGGTTTAAAAGTCTGACATTGCCCCTCTTGCTCTCTCTCTCTCCTGCCACCACAAGAAGACATGCCTTGTTTCCCCTTTACCTTCTGCCATGATTGTAAGTTGGCTGAGACTCCCGAGTCATTCTTCCTGCTAGGCCTGCCTGTTAGTCAAACCTTTTTCTCTTCATAAATTACCCAGTCTCAGGTAGTTATTTATAGCAGTGTGAAAACGGACTAATATAAAACTTATTATTTGTATTTATAGATTTCAGATGAAGGAATATATCTGGAAGGATATACTGCCTTTTCTACCCTACCTTGTACATTTTAAATGCACCACTGAAATTCTGCCAGAAAATACAGAATTTTTTTTGAGGGGAAAGCTTACCTCTTTAAGAATATATAGTTATAGTTGACAACCACCTTGAAGAAGCACTTCTGGATTAATTAACAGTGACCCATAATTAGACACAGTAGTAATTAGAAAACAACTTGATGGCCCCATAAAGCATTGTCTTGGGAATAATGAATATTTGTCATTCTTACTTGCTTTCTAAGTGGGAGTTATCAACACTAGTTTCCCATATTTTTCATCAAAAGTGGAGAAAAAGGCATAAGGTACTGCCACCAAGAGAAACTTCTAAATATCTGTTATTTTAAAACAAATTAAATACTTTTATATTCATATCTATGATAGAGGATATCTTCTTGAACATAAATTTGTCTATCCTATATTTTTCTTAAGCAACACATTTCATTAAGAATACTATTAAGAGAAAATTGTTTTCAGATTGAAATTGCTGGTTTCTTTTCTAGAGAAAAAAGAAATACTTAACGACAGGGTTAGAAATGTTAGTATAACATAAAGCTATACAGCAAACGAAGAGAGAATTATTTCCTCAGCTAATATGAATGTATTTTAGAAATATTTAGGTATAAATATGTATCTAGTCTATGGCATCCTCATATCATTTTTCCTACATATGGTTATGTAAAAATAGATATGTCTTTCACCAAGTTCATTTCTCATTTTCAGATACATTGCTATAAGTAGGATTCTATACCAGTTGATGGTAATTTTCTTTAAATATTATAAAAATAATCTGTAGTTGAAGATAAGACCTAAAAATCTATTACCTTTGACCATCTCTGCATACCCCAAGAAAATAATGTTTAAGGAATTTTTTTAAGTATAAAGCCATAACAAACCATGAGAAAGAAGACAACAGTAATAAAATTTTAGAATTTCTACAGCCGACATTGTCAATACCTAAGTGAATGTTATTTTCAACCTAGAATTCTATATCCAGCCAAACTATCAACCAAGTATGAGGATAGATGGAAACCATTTTCAAACGTGTAAGATTTTAAATTTATTGACCACAAACTATCAGTAATGTACTAGAGCATGTGCTCTGCTAAAACAAGAGATTAAGAAAGAGACAAAACAAGATCCAGAAATCACAGAATCCAACACAAGAGAGAGGTTGAAGGAATCCTCAATATGATTGTGAATAGCGATCCCTAGATGACTGCTGTGAACAATGACAAGAAATTAAATAATACAGACTGGAGAGGGTTAGAAAGCTCTGAGAAAGAGAGACTATCTGAAGTATTTAACTATATGAAGAGATTTACATATCCAGGGTAACATTTGAGGGTAATTTATTATTTTGTATTTAGAAACTAAGAAAAGGTTTAAAAAAAAATGAGACAATTCCAAAAAGTATCATAGAAGGATAGTGATGAAGAATATAGGCTCTTGGTCGGGTTCTGTGGCTCACGCCCATAATCTCAGCACTTTGGAAGGCCAAGGCTCCCAGATCACTTGAGCCCAGACGTTCAAGAATAGCCCAGGAAACATGGTGAAACCCCATCTTTACAAAAGAATACAAAAAATTAGCCAGCATGGTGGCATGTACCTACAGTCCTAGATACTCAGAAGGCTAAGGTTGGAGGATCAGCTGACCCCAGGGAAGTTGAGGCTGCAATGAGCCAATGAGCCATGATCACACCATTGCACTCCAACCTGGGTGACAGAGTAAGACCCGCATCTCAAAAATAAAAACAAAAAAGAGTATAGGCTTTTGAACCAGACTCTTTATGTTCAAATCCTGGCTCTGCCACATATACTTTTAAAGAGATTATATTAATAGTACTTACATCATCATAATGAGAAATCTATGGGTAATCTATGGGCATCTCTAAGAACAATGTCTATCCACAACACAAGAGCTCAATACACAGTAGTAATTACAGTGTGTTTCATGGCTCAGGAATATGCAGCATGTGTATAGTCAAAATAATATAAAATCAAATATTCAAAACTGAAACTACAATAACACTGATGTAGAAGGATGGAAAGGTCTTTATGGTGAGTGGAAAAGGTGTGTGTGGAAGTAAAGTTATTCTCAATATCCATTATTTGATAATATCTAAAAGTGAAAACCTCCAAAGTAGTAATAGGGGCATGATATTTAGAAATGTAAATGAGACTACTAAAAGAATTAGCTTAATGAAGTAAAAACTGCTCCCATTTGAAAGAAAGTATGGGTAGAAGAAAGGCAGAATTTTTTCTCTTAAACTTTGTAAAAAATAATTGACTCCTTAAACTCTGTGCATACAGATTTTTAAAATTAAAACCAGACTTAAATCAAAAAAGCCACATGTATGTAATTCCAAATCAAAAGCAATTTATAAAGCAGAACATGGAAGAGAATGGAGACAGCTTCACTACTTGCAGAGACTTGCAGAGACTAATACATGCTGAATAACCATATACTTTCAGGGACAGAAATTAAGCTCTTTTAATGGAAGTTTCTTGTACATGTCATTTTAGAAAACATCTACCCTAACTGTCAGCCTTATTCTCTGCTTGGCAGGACTTCCCCTTGCTCTCTGTGTCACTGTAACAGGTGAATAACTAAGAAAAAAGTGTGTCTGTAGACACTTGTTTATAATGGCATTCAGGTCCTGGAGCTAGGCTGACAGATGCTCCTCCAGAAGGTTAATGAGATAAAGGTTCCTCCAGCTGGCCCTTAAGCAGAGATTACACCTAAGGGAAAGACAAGCAGATTATCCCAGAAACAGACACTGCTACACGTTCTTCATAAATTACCACCCTCATAAAGGTAAACCAAGAAGGTTATCCTCAATCAGCGGGTATCAATATTTAATTATTTTTCATGTTTCTGTTATTTTTTAATGGGATTTGAGGTTGTTCTGTGATTATTATCAGAATTACCAATGCACAAAAGTCAGAATGTATTTGGAAATTAGAAGAGCTATTTTTGTTTTTTGGATTTTCCTCCATGTTCAAGGAACCAAAGGTAAGTTATTTTAATGTTTATTTTTAAATTGCTTATCTATAAAATCTACTGATGAAAGTGAATCTTTAGAACCAACAAGGTTACCAATTTACCTCAGGGGCTAGTCTATGGTAGGCCTTGAATAAATATTGCTTGATTGATTGAATAATTATCAGAAATGATTTTCACTTGATTTAATATTTATTACATGATCTTCAGTGCAGTGACTATTAACACACTAGGAGAGATTAATGCATCCTATTTGCTGTTCTAAATCATTCATTGAAAATTCCTATTATTAATACAAACAACACTGTATTAATAAAACTAACACAAAACTAACTCCATTTATCCACCCAAACTCAACAAACAAAACCTAAAGATAAAATTAATGTTTTAAATAATTTATGGTCAGACCAAAAAAAAGTATTTTTTACCTTCTCATAATGAAATCACGAGTTGCTTTCCCTTAGAAAACAGCAAGTATGCTTCATCTTCAGGGTTCATGATGACAATCAACTTCGAAATTTGGTTGTTTTTGTAAGTTGTACAAATCAAAGAACTAGGCAGTGTTTGTTGTTATAGAAAATCTACATCTGAATATGAAATTAAAATAAGCCACAAACAGGCTGTTTTAAGAAAAATTATGTGTGTTTTAAAAAAAAAAAAAGCCTGTTGGAGAAAGCTTCAATTTTTTATATAAGCCTAACTATTATAATATACTCAATCTTTTTAACAATTGAAGTCAATAATGGTAAGGTTTTGTTAAGGATGACATAGCTTCAGACAATAAACATTTTAACTAAAGTATTGGTTTGGAACATCCATGAAAAAGTAAAATTAATAGTCATTGTATGTGTATGTCATAAAATAACTACGATTCCATCAGTTATTTTATATGGAATTTCTCAGTAGTTGCATTTGGAGGGAGAAAAAATTTCTCAAAAAGGTTTCTTCATGTTTTGTTATTTATAAATAATAGTAACTTTTTCATTAAATTATCAATTATATATAAATGTTTATAAAAATCATTTTAATTAGAAATAAATAATTAGCTTCTGGTATATTCTGAACTGAATTTGATGAAGTAAATCAATTTGACTATTTCATAGACTTAACCAAGCAATTCAGCTTTGTTAAATTTTTTGTTACATTCTGTTATTTAACTATTTTTTCTATTTTCATATATTACATATCAGCTATTATCACAACTCCAAATATAATTATATATAATATTATATACAGTTATACTGTATATATATCAGAAGTGAAATGGAATCAGCTTATCAAAAAAACTGCCATTTGTTATATGCTTACTTCTAGAAAACAATGTCCAATAATTGCATAATAAAAAATTCTAACATCTTACTTGGATTTTTTTAAATATAGATTTAGGGGGTACAAGTGTAGTTTTGTTACACCGATATACTGCATACTGGTGAGATCTGGGCTTTTGTGTAACCATCACCCGAACAGTGTACATTGTACTCATTAAGTAATTTCTCATGCCTCACTCCCCTTCCACTCTCCCATCTTTTTGAGTGCCCAGTGTCTGTTGTTCCACTCTCTTTGTCTTGTGTACACATTATTTAGCTCCCACTTGTAATTGATACCATGCGGTATTTGGCTTTCTGTTTCTCAGTGATTTCACTTAAGAGAGTGGCCTACAGTTCCATCCAGGTTGCTGCAAAATACATTATTTCATTCATTTTTTTGGCTGAGCGCATTCCATGGATATATTACCACATTTTCTTCATTCATTTGTTAATGGTCACTAGGGTTGATTCCCTATCTTTGCTGTTGGGAATAGTGTTGCAATAAATATTCAAATACAGGTATCTTTCTGATATGATGATTTCTTTTCCTTTGGGCAGATACCTGCAGTGGGATTGCTGGATCAAAGGGTAGTTCTATTTTTACTTCTTAGGCAAATCTCTATATTATAATCTTCCATAGAGGTCATACTAATTTACATTTCTGCTAACAGTGCGTAAGCATTTACTTTTCTCCACATCTGTGATTTTTTGACTTTGAATAATATTCTGACTGATGTGAGATGATATCTCAATGTGATTTTAATTTGCATTCCTCTGAGATTAGTGACATTGAGCATTTTTTTCATATGCTTGTTGGCCATTTGTATGTCTCCTTTTGCAAAATATCTGTTTATGTTCCTTGTTAATTTTCAAAAATAATTTTAACTTTTACTGTAGGTCCAGGGCATACATATGCAGGTTAGTTACATAGGTATATTGCATGATGCTGAGTTTTGGGGTACAACTGACCCCATCATGCAGGTACTTAGCACAGTACAGAAGAGGAAGTCTTTCAACCCTTGTCTCTTCCCTCTAGTCATCTCAAGTGTCTATGGTTGTTATCTGTATGTCCATGAGTACCCACTGTTTAGCTCCCACTTATAAGTGAGAACATGCAGTATTGGGTTTTCTGTTCCTGCATTAATTTGCTTAGGATAATGGTCTCTAGCTTCATTCATGTTGTTGCAAAGGACATGATTTCATTTTTGTTTTTGTTTTTTATGGCTGCAAAGTGTTTTATGGTGTATATATACCACAATTTGTATTTGCTCCACCGCTGATCGGCACCTAGGTTGATTCTATGTCTTTACTGTTGTGAATAGCGCTGTGATGAACTTGCAAGTCTATGTGTCTTTTTGGTAGAATGATTTATTTTCTTTTGAACATAAGCCCAGTAATGGGATTGCTGGGTCAAATGGTGGTGGTTCTGTTTTAAGCTATTTTGAAAAATCTTCTTTGACCACTTTTTGATGGGGTTAGTTTTTTCTGGTTTAGTTGTTTGCATTCCTTATAGATTCTGGATATTAGCCCTTTGTTAGGTGCATAATTTGCAAATATCTTCTCCAATTTTGTGTGTTATCTCTTTACTCTGTTAAATATTTCTTTTGCTGTGCACAAGCATTTTACTTTAAGTCCTATTTGTCTATTTTTGGTTTTGTTGCATTTGCTTTTTAAGTCTCAGTAATAAATTATTTGTGTAGGCTAATGTCCAGAAGAGTTTTTCCTAGGTTTCCATTTAGAATGTTTAGAGTTTTAAGATCTCACGTTTAAGTCTTTTATACATCTTGAGCTAATTTTTATATACAATGAGAGACATTGGTCCAGTTTAGTTCTTCTGCATATGGCTATCCAATTTTCCCAGTACCATTTATTGAATACTATATACTTTCTCCAGTATATGTTTTTGTCAATTGTGTCAAACATCAACTGCTTGTAGGTATGTGACTTTGTTTCTGGGTTCTCTACCGTATTCCATTCTATATGTATCTTTTTATATCAGTACCATGCTGTTTTGATTAATATAGCCTTATAGTATAACTTGAATATGATGCTTCTAGCTTCATTCTTTTGTTGATTTTTCTATTTGAGCTCTTTTTTGATTCCATATGAATATTAGTATTGTTTCTTTCTAATTCTGTGAAAAATGGCATTGATATTTTGATAGGCTTGCATTGAATTCAGAGATTGCTTTAAGAAGTATGGCCATTTCCTGGTGCATTGATTTTCTGTGCCCTAGCTTCTTCTGGCGAGTTCTCCACTATGGTCCAGCACTTTCCTCTTGAAATTCTATTTACAATTTTTCAACTGTAACTTTGAGTCTTCGAGTCTTTTCTCTTTTTTCTTTTTTCTTTTTTTTTTTTCTTTCTGATGGGGTCTGTCTCTGTCAGCCATGCTGGAGTGCAGTGGTACCATCTCAGCTCACCGTAACCTCTGCTTCCTGGGTTCAAGTGATTCTCCTGCCTCAGCCTCTTGAATAGCTGGGACTACAGGTGCTTGCCACCACGCCTGGCTAATTTCTGTATTTTTAGTAGAGGCAGGGTCTCACCATGTTGACCATGCTGGTCTCGAACTCCTGATCTCAAATGATCCACTCACCTCGGCCTCCCAAAGTGCTAAGATTACAGGCGTGAGCCACCACAAGTCTTTCTAAGGAGAACTGGCATCCAATGTCTCCAGTAAGCCATATTGAGAAAAAAAAAACCTAACTTGCTACTCATTTAGGGCTTTTTATTTCATAAGAATCTTAGATCTGTGAATATATGTTAATCTTCAGTTTGCGAGATTTATATTAATTAAAGTTTTACCTCAGCCAACTGGTTTCTTATTTGTGGCCAATTAACCATCATGAATATATTTACATAGAAAATGGTTTGGGGAGAGAAAAGAAAGGTTCAATTCAACACAACTAGCTTCTAAGCATAACAACTGGGTGTTTAGTCAAATTCAGCAGTTTCATTTTAAAAGATGTGTAGTTTTGAAAAATTAAAGAGAAGAAAATTACCAATAGTAGTTCCATCCAAACACAATCTATGCTAGCATTACTTTTTCTAGGTATGTGTATTTAATTTTTACACGATGGCAGCTTACCACACACAAATTTTATATCAGCCTTTTTGTGGTTTTATTACATCATATGAATGTTCCACATTGCCATCTAGTTTTGACAAGCATCATTTTATTGGCTGCATAATGTTTCTTTCAGTAAATGTGTCAAGATATGCTTTATCTAAATATTCAACAAAAGAAAACTAATTGTTACTAATTATTTTGTTATTGCAAATAACATTGCAATAAAGAGCTTTGTGCATAAGCCTCAGTATTTAAGACTCAGCATAAATTCACTAAAGTAAAATTATTGGGTCAAAGCAATGTAAAAGTTTCATGGCATTTGACTCATATTGACAAATTGTTTCTGAAAAGTTTTTCTATGCCCTTAGGTGACTTTTTACCAATTTAATTCTGCAGAATGCTTACCATATACTCAATACTGTGCTAGATACAGAATATAAAATGATTCACAGACATGCCAATATTTCAAAAGGTTTCCTTTAAGCTTTGCAGATTCTGAATGTAGTTTTTTTCCACAAATACCTAAAGGTGAGATAGCTTTGATTTCAAAACATTCATTAAATAAAGTTGTTTTAGCACAACAAAAGACAGTTCAAGAGCTGAAAGAACAATTACTTCATTAAGACACCAAGGCTCCTTTCTTTGAGGTTCATAATGGAAATACCAGCTGCATCTGATATGCACATCACTGCTTTATGTTCTTGCTTTTCCATTTCACATAAATAATTTCATTTAATTGCTTGCGACATTCAATGCGTAAGAGAAAGAGAAGAAAGAAAATTTATCCCTGGCAAGTCCTAAAATGGAAATAGTGTTTATCTTAGTATATATCTTTTCCACTACATTTGATTATACTAAATGAAACCTTTAACTAAGTTATTATTAGTTCACTAAGGTAGGATAATTATTTTAGTAGCTGTGAAATGTCAGGAAATTTGCATTTCAGACACTCCACTTCTTGCCAGTCCTTTACTATTGGGGTATGCTCTCATTTCATAAAATTACACAGAAGATATTTTGCTTCGTTGTGGCTTCATTAACAAGGAACATAGCTTCATTTGCATACCTGAGACAGCTGCCCAATGGTAGGCACATTAACTGTGTAGCTCCTATACGTTGTTCATCTGTGTTAGTCTCAGGTCAGCGTCATTCAAAGGTCCCAGGCAGACTTTCTTGTTCAATTATATCTGAGAGGATGTCCTTAAAATGGAAACTATGTAAACTGGACACTTCGTGTACAAATGAACAATCTGTGCCAGCACACCTGAAACCATTTATTAGATTATATATTTGCTTTAATA
The DNA here is from genome assembly GCA_004027835.1 of Alouatta palliata. Lineage (NCBI taxonomy): Eukaryota > Metazoa > Chordata > Mammalia > Primates > Atelidae > Alouatta > Alouatta palliata. The sequence goes on from PVKV010005626.1 coordinate 93,282, forward strand.
ATAAAAATCACTTGCTGCCTTGTGGCCCCTTTATGCTTGTGTCACTAATCACACTCAGGGACTATTGCATGTGTGACCTAATTAAACAGCGCTGAAATGACCTACTAGTTTCTTAGCCATTTCTGTTAATCATGAGAATGCAACCAAATTGAACATCAGCTGTATTTGCATACTAATTATGTCTGGAAATTCGGATCCTCTATACCTTTGGTGCCACAATCATTTTCACATATTTTAAGCTATTTTAAAATAATTCATCTGAAGCGAGAAAGTTTATTTTTCACAGTAGTCTCTAGGCTTATATTTTAACTCAGAATACATGTTGTAAGGACCATAATAAAAATCCTGACCTCATCATTGTATTATAAAGTATCACACTCAGGGGTTACTGAGGTCTCCATCCACACCACCCCTTCTTGCTTAAGGGTAGAAAAGACTTCTGCAGTCATGGGGAGGGAACTTGTTATACCAAGCCTTAGAAAAACACAAAGCAATTTGCTGAAAGAAAGGAAAGTCTCTGACCAAAATGTGAATTGAAATCTTCCACAGTGGTTAGTTTTCAGCAACCACTGGGCCTAAGTTCACTGTCTAAGAAGATCTTTCCATCCAAGGCTACAATGTCAGCCTCACAAAGCAAGATCATCAAGGCAGACGAAACCTGTAATAAAGGAGGAGGGTGCACTCTGCTTTGGCTTCAAGGCAATCTGCATGCCCAAGCTTATCTTACAATGAGTTCATAAGGTTGACTGACACAGCCCTAGTAATGAGAATTCATATATGGAAATGCTGCTGTCAAGCTCTGAACTAGCAGCAGAATGTGCTGCTGTAATTATTTACTGAGAATGTTCTCCCTCTATTGCTCCTGTCTTCCAGCCATAAGGAATGTAAGAAGAATATGAAAGAGCTACAGAACAGCAATGCTGCTTCAAAGCATATAGTTGTATTAAGTCAATAAATATTTTCCCATTTACATTCAGTAATTCTTCAGGAAACAATGTCTTTCTGTATGCCTTTGTAAGGTCATCTTAATTCATTCCAACTTCATTTTCTTCATTCAGCCATCTTAAGTCTCTTCACCACAGCAAGCATCTATTTTCGTAATTGCCCCCAGAAGAAGAGTTAAGGAAAACTAAATGAAGAGAAGTTTTGTGGAGAAAAGTCAGAACCTCAAAATTAGTGAAAAGTTTCTGCTTCAGAACTGTTTTAACTCCATAAAGAAAATAACACATGTAGGACTAATTTGTCTGTCTTAAGCTTCCTGCTGCATTTATAAACAAGTAAAAGTTACATTTAATTAAGTTGAACTATGAAACACTATGACACTATTATTAACCCATTATACCCAGATCAGCTTAGACCTGATCAAAACACTTTGCAGACAGTAATCATGTTAATAATCATTTAGATTAACATATCTTTTTAAATAAAAGATAAAGCTAATTTGTGCTTATTTATGGTTGGGAACCTAAGGCAGAGAATGCTAAGTCGTATTTCTAAAATCATTTGAGGTGGGAGGGTTAGAACCAAAGTTAGGATGTGACCTGTATCCAGTTCTATCTTACATCTACTTAATCTATTAATAATAATCAGTCCTCTATAATATGATGAGTGGACTTAATATGGCTTTTACTATTAACTCAAAAATCAACTTTCCTTTGCTAATACCACCAGATGATTGCTGGTTCAGCGCCATTTCTAACATCTGTTTTCATAACTGATCTCAGAACAGCTGGTCAGGTCCTTCAGCTCTGTGCTAGAAATGGAGGCACCTATTTTAGGATGCCTATTTTTCACTAAAAAGGTGTCATGTCTTGAACTCCTCAAAGTATTGGAGTCATTTATTGATAGTGTCATTTTAAATGCCCATGACAAAAGTCTATGTTTAGTAGTAAGTAGCTTATTGAAGAGTGTGTTATGTACCTAAAGGCAGTACCTTGCTTAATGGGTGCAACTTGACACAGGGGAAAGTCTCTTCAAAACACACTGCCCTCAAAAATATCACTCCCCCTATCCCACTGTCAAAACACTGAAACTTCACCTCCAGATCTGCAGTCTTTTCAGCCTCTGGAGATACAAGATTCTGAAACACTCCCTTCTCAATAATTTCCCTGCCTCCTTTCTATTGAATCTAATCCTATTCTCATCAAAACATCGGTCCCTCAGCCTCTGCCATTTTGTCCAGTTCTTCAGCCTATCCAGGCCTCAATAGGCTGCACATGAATCCTAGGTCCTGTAGTTTGCCACTGAGCCCCTCTCAACAGTCTTCTTGGTAGTACAATAGAAATTGTGCTCCTTGACCTCTGTTCTATCTGCTTAATCTCACTCTAGGAAAACTTAGATTTTTTGCTTTTTTCTATTCTCATTCCTGAGCTTCCAAGTATTATTAGAGAAATTCAAACAGAGAGCTTCCATGAAACAAATTCCTGCACTGTCAAGTTAGCTGGGCCCCGCAAGCCATTCCACAGTCGTACTCATCTCTTATTCCCTAAACTAGTCCCCTACCAGATTTCCAAACCTTCCCTCTCCCAGTGAACCTGCAGCCTGATTTCCCCTCATTCACAGAAGCAGTGATAACAATGTAGTTAAGAGAAAAATCTTGGCGGGGCGTGGTGGCTCACGCCTGTAATCCCAACGCTTTGGAAGGCCAAGGCGAGTGGATCACTTGAGGTCAGGAGTTCAAGACCAGCCTGGTCAACGTGGTGAAACCTTGTCTACACTAAAAATACAAAAAATTAGCCAGGCATGGAGGCATGTGCCGATAACCCCAGCTACTGGGGAGGCTGAGGCAGGAGAATCCCTTGAACCTGGGAGGCGGAGGTTGCAGTGAGCCGAGATCATGCCACTGCCCTCCACCCTGGAAGACAGAGTGAGACCTTGTCTCAAAAAAAAAAAAAAACAGTCTTTCACAGAATTTCATTCTGCACAAAACAGCTCTGTCGCTAATTTTGTCGCATTGGCAAATTGCTCATTCTCAAACATTACTCCCTCTTATAGTTTTCTTGCATATAAAATTAAAATAACAATCACAGTGTCTGCCTCAGAGGGCTAAAGTTTTAATGAGGTATCTCTACAGAGATGTCCAATTGCTAACTCCTAAGATGGCTATAGCAACTACAGCTGTTACTATTATCACTTCCTTCTACTTACTGAGAAAACAGAAGTCATTTGACCTCATTTGAAGTTTCTTCTTTCTACTTCAAAGTTTCTCTGAGTTTATTCAATCACTTGTTCTCCTTGTTTCAGAGAGAGTAAAATGAATTCATGTCTTTGTTGTTATATTATGCAATGTTATTTCTATCTACCTATGACTTTAACTCAATTTGCAACCAATTTCTATAAGATCTTCCCAGAATAAAAAGGCAGCCTATGAATTGGATGAAAATATTTGCAAACCGTGTATCTCATAAGGGGTTAATATTCAAAATATGCTAGGGACTCACAAAACTAACTAGCATAAAAAACAAGCCAAATAAAGAAAAGAAAACACAACCCTATTTTATTTTTACTGAAGCACACATTAATTTAGAAAAAGACAGAAAATCCCACCCCCCATGGGTTTCACTTATTAAAGTTTGAATTATTAAAATTTTTAACATGCAACTATTTAAAGTTTTCAAAGATTAGTAATGATGTGGGAAGATGACACAATGTCACATTAAAAATTTTTCAAACCATATGATCTCAATTTTGAAACATATAGGTATATAAACAATGTATAAACAAAAAATTGAAAAATTTATGTGAATATACTAGTGATTTTTATTTCTAGGTGATTTTTATTTTCTTCCTCATACTTCCATCATTTTAAATGTTCTAAAATGACCATGTATTGATGGGACAGAAGACCGTTAGGGGCTGGTTAGGCAAATAGAAAGAGAGGGTATCAGGAGAAGGGCAGAGGAGGACAATGTTCACAGGAACAACCTCGGGACAGCACCCACACTGCTTCTGCAGCTAATGGGAAGATATGTGGTTAAGAACTTCCCCTTGTGCCAGAATGTTGCTCAGAAGGGACTGTCCCAACTTAGGTGCAGGTGCAATAAATCACCTTAAATGTCCTTAATTTAACTCAGTTCATTATAATATCATAAACATGACAGCATTGTGGTGTTAGCCACCCCACCCAGCACGGATTTCACTTAGGCACTCATGAGTAATAACCAAGATGGAGTCCCTCTGGCCACCCCCAAGCATGCACAAATGCAATTCCCTTAGGAGGGAATTCTACCCCACCCATTTGGGCAGAATCCACAGAAGACTTCTCTGTCTTTGTCACATAAAAGATCCAGAATTCAGCCCCATTTCTGGCAACCTGCATTCAGGTCCCCCTCTTTGCTGAGAGCTTCCCTTTTGCCTAGTAAATCCTATTCTACTCACTCTCCAGTGTCCACATGCCTTATTCTTCTTGGTTATGGGACAAGAACTCAGACCTAGCTGAACTAGGGACTAAGCAGACTGCAACATTACTTTTTAAATTTAAAAAAAGAAGAAAATTATTTGGAAAGAAATCTTTACCTGACATAACAAAAAAAAATGAAGGAAAATAAGTATTTTATCTTTTAAATTTGTTACAAAATAGCATATTAGACTGTCTAGCCAGGGTGCTGCTTCTCTCTTTTTGGCATGCAGTTTAATCCCTACTTTTAGGAAGCACTACATGACCACTACACAACCACAACTCACAAGCAGATTTGAATCTCTTCCCCAGTGCACACCCCAACCTCTGGTGCACCAGCACCATGCGACCCACTGCTACATCCCTCATCACACTGCATAAAGGCTGTGCAGGTCTGGTACTTGGGTTCTTATTCCAAGTTTTATTTTAAGTTCAGAGGCACATGTGCAGGATGTTCAGGTTTGTTATACAGGTAAACATGTAGCATGGTGGTTTGCTGCACAGATCATCCCATCACCTAGGTAGTAAGCCCAGCATTCATTAGCTATTGTTCTTGATGCTCTCCCTCCTCCCACCTTCCAACAGATCCTAGTATGTGTCCATGTGTTATCATCATTCAGCTTCCACTTAAAAGTGAGAATATGATGTAGTATTTGATTTTCTGTTGCTGAATTAGTTTGCTGAGGATAATGGCTTCCAGCTCTATTCATGTCCCTGAAAACGACATGATTTTGTTCCTTTTATGGCTGCATAATATTCCATGGTGTATATGTACCACATTTTCTTTATCCAGTCTATTATTGATGGGCATTTACACTGATTTTATGTCTTTGTTATAATACAACCCAATTTTAAAATGGACAAAAGACCCAAGTAGTTAATTTTCCAAAGAAGACATTAAAAATAGCCAACAGGTATGAAAAAGTGTTCTAATCATCAGGGGTATATTAATCAAAACCACAAAGTGCAATTACCTCACACTTGTTAGGATGGTGATTATCAAAAAGACAAGAGATAAGTGTTGGTGAGGTTGTGGAGAAAAGGGAACACTTGAACTCTGTTGGTGGAAATGTCCATTACTGTAGCTATTTTGGAAAACAGTATGCAAGTTCTTCAAAAAATTTTAAAAAAGAATACTATAGTCTACAGTAATTCCTTTGCTGGGTGAATGCCCAAAAATATGAAATAAGCACACCATAGAGATATCTGTGCCCCATACTGATTGCGGCATTATTCACAATAGCCAAGACATGGGAACAACTCAAATATCCATCAACTATTTTCACATTTCATCATTAAGAATAATGCTTAATTTAGCTTTTTTTGCTTGTTTCAATTCTAATTTTTTGTGTTTTTTAATCATAAATAAACATAGAAATTTATTGTTTCTTCTACGTCTATTGAGATTGCCAAATGGTTTTTCTCCTTTGATTCATTAATGTGCTAAATTGCCTTAATCAGTTTTCAAATATTAAACCAACCCTACATGCCTGAGATAAATCAAACTGTATCATACATTGCTTATACATTGCTGGATTCTATATGCTACTATTTTATTTCTAATTGTTACACCCATAAGCAAGCTTAGACCATCATTTTTTTCTCATACTTCTTTTGTCAAGTGTTATAAGAGTTGTATAAAAATAGAATTACCTTTTGTTTGAAAGTTTGATAGAACCCACTGCTAAAGCCAAAGAAAGATATTTGTGGAAAGATATTTGACTACTAAATTTTTTAAGGTTATAATATTTAATTATCCTACCTCTTTTTGAGTTAGTTATCATAAGTTACATATTCTACAAATTTATGCATTTCACATCAAATTTCAAATTTATGGATAAAATATTATTCATAATATCTTCTTGTTCACTTTTTTATATTTATAGAACATTTTGTGGAAAGTTTGTAGAAAGCATAATATTCTTTCTCAATTCTGATATTGGTTAATTTTGTCTTCTCTTCTTTATTTGATCAATCTCATCTGTTTATCTGTTTTTGTAATCAGTATTTTTCAAAAAATGTTCGGCTTTTGTATTTCTTTTTTCTCATTTATATTTATGATCTCTTTTACATTTTATTACTCTCTGCTATCTTTGTTTTTTTCTAGTTCTCTTCGGTTTTATTTTGTTTTTTTACACTAGCCTTTTGAGATGGGTGCATAGGTCATTAATATTTAGCTTTTTCTTTCATCTAAAATAAGCATTTTGATGATATTATTCCCATTAGGAACTGCTTTACTTTCATTCCACAAGTTTTATTATGTAGCAATTTTATCATTTAAGAAAAATACTCTCTAATAACCATAATTATTTCTTCTTTGACATATGGGTTATTTGGAAGAATTTTTTCTTTTCAAATATATGAAGATTTTCCATTTGTTTTTCAAACTAGCTTACTTCTCTATTAGTCTGAGAACATGATGCATGTCATATCAGATTTGAATTTTAGTACAGTATGTATCCAATTTTTGTTTATTTTATATCTGCTTAAAATAAGGTATATTTTATAGTTTATAGAGATGATGCCTCATACATGTCCATTAGGTCAGGTTTGAGCATGTTTTTCACATCTTCCCTACCCTTACTGAATTTATTTGTTCATTCTGTCAATTAAGAGAAATATCTTCAAATGTCCTACTGTTATTCTGGATTTTATTTTCAGTATTATCTATCAACCTTTGTATTATATATTTATGTATTATTAAGTACATAGAATTTTAACTTTCTATGACTTTTAAGCTGTTATCAATGTGACATGTCTGTCTTTGTCTCTGTAATATTTTCTGCCTAATAATGAACTTTGTCCACTGGTTTGTTGGAACTGGCTTGCTCGAATAAGAGCCAATTGAGCACATCTTTTCCAAACTCAGTGTTCCATTATGTCACATTGGTGGCTTGAAATCAATCATGACAGAGTATTAACACACAGAAAGCAGCAAATGACACAAATCTCACCTACGCCCCAGAGCTGGTTATTATTTACAGTAATGCTCTGACTTCATTTGATATTAACATATCAGCTTTCTTTTGACTGGTGTTTTTCTATTATAACTTTTTCTGTTCTTCTAATTTTAACTCTTTATCTTTCGATTTAAATGTGTCTCTTAAACCCGCAAATCATGGGAACTTTTTTTAATGTAGTCTGACAATCTCTGTCTTTTAACAGGAGCATTTTGTCCATATACATCTGCTATCCCAAATATTCCATGGAACATACTTTTACTGAAAAATAAAATATTCATTATTTATCTGAAATTTAAATTTATCTGGGTCCTATATTTTTATTTGATAAATCAGGCAATCCAGTGCCTACCAGGCCTAGCCCTAAACCTCAGAATGGAGTGGTACTAGATCATAATAACCCGTAACAATGTCCCAGTCTCTCTGCAAAATGCTAATATCTCTTTTCTCATTTAATTTTCAAAACAAAACTACATAATAGGCAAGCACTAACCAAAAACTATACTGTTGGAAATATTATTATCTACTTTCAATTTACAAACCAGAACAAACAGAAATTAATTATTTGCCCAACCGAGGAATTTACTATAGCTTCAGTCCCCAAGTACCCAAAATGAAGTTTACCTTACTTTTCTGCATAAAATGATAGGTGCTTATGCATCTGAAAGTTAACAGTCAAAGATGTACAGCTGTTTGTGTTTGAACTGCTCCAATTCTGCTATGCTTGAGTAGTTAGAATATCATTCTTTTTTGGTAATATATGCAACAAACAATCTATATATATATGCAATTGTCTTTACTGAGAATTCCCAACATACTCCAAGATGAAGTATACATGACAGCAGTAAGACCAAAAGGTAGTATGTGGTTTGTAATACTGTAATCATGGACAGCACAAATTTCCAGAAAACAGATGCTCAGCTAAATTAAAGCTGACTCTGAGATAAGTACTTCAGATATGATAGGAATTGAATGATATAAATTTTTCCTCCAAATATATAGCAGTCTTAGCAATCAGAGAAAGAAAGATATCTTGTGTTATGGCACCTCAGCACAGCTGGAATCAGAAGGAAAGTGGATATTTGGCACAAATCATTATGTCTCATAAGTAAATCCACATTCCTTCTCCCTAATATATCCTCAGCACACCTCAGCTTCTGAAGTCAGCTTCCGCCTGAATTTCTGGAATTTGTTTTATAAGCTCTTTGTGAGTCTCTGTGAATTCTTGTTACTTGTTGTCCCCATCCACCTCCAAGTCAGCTTCAAATATCATGGGCTGAACCTACCTCCTGCCCATGCATTACCTGGTACTCTCTGGCATAACCCCTTGGTTTCCAACCTTCGTATCAACCAACCCTATAACAGTGCTCTGTAAAGTATAGTGTTGCTCACATTCATGAGGTACAATCATAATCTCAGATTTACTTGTAAAATTCCTTGCTGATTCTCTTACCACTGACCTGTGTACTTATTTAAGCCCACATTCTGAAACTGATGGAGATGGTATCCAAAAAGTACACATAATTGAGAATTGGGAGGGCCCAGAGCGGTAGCTCACACCTGTAATCCCAGCACTTTGGGAGGCCAAGGCAGGCGGATCACCTGAGGTCAGGAGTTTAAGACCAGCCTGGCCAACATGGTGAAACCCCGTCTCTACTAAAAATACAAAAATTATCCTAGCTTAGTGTCAGGCACCTGTAATCCCAGCTATCTAGGAGGCTGAGGTAAGAGAATCGCTTGAATCCAGGAGGCAGAGGTTGCAGTGAGCTGAGATCATGCCATTGCACTCCAGGCTGGATGACAGAGTGAGACTCTGTCTTAACAAAAAAAAAAAAGAATTTGGACACAGAGCAGTGAAAAAGGTTAGTGGAACTTCAGTTAACATAAGGATAAGATGATTACGAGTGGCTTAATGGGCTGGGAGTGGTGGCTCACGCCTGTAATCCAAGCACTTTGGAGGCCAAGGCGGGCGGATCACCTGAGGCCAGGAGTTCAAGACCAGCCTGACCCGTCTTAAAAAAAAAAAAAAAGACTGGCTTAATGGGCCTTAATCTATACATATGAGGAGATGGCAGCAGGATGATTCGAGGGGTAATGAAAAGTCCAGCTGCTGGAGAAAGGATTGGTTTGTTTGTGTCAGCCCCTGAAAACTAGGCAGCCACATATGAAACCTTCGCCAAGCTGGCTAACCATTTCAATATAACTGTTCTCACCTCAGTTTTACATTCTGTTTACTCCAACCTGACCTCAGCATTAATCCAATTCTATTCTTCCTTTACTTCAAAGTCATAGTGCATTTTACTGTTAATCACAGCTTATAAAAATATCCTACTCTCATATTTTTTAAGATTGGCTCATGTGTAGAGAAAAGATTTGTTGATTTTGTTTATGTATTCAGGTGGTCCTAAACATTTTAACTGTTTTGCTAAAATTGCCAAAGTAAATTTAGCATTCCATGAAAAAGCAATGTGTTGATCCTACGTTTTCTCACAATCCCTGGTACAGTACTGCCCACCTTGAGTGCGCCTGCACCCCTATTTGAGAGGCACAGGCATTCCCCCATTACTAGAAGTATAGTTGTCAACTTGCAGGAACAGCGCCTCTGCAGCTGGCAGCTAAATGTTAGCGTACCTCAGCCGAGACGCTGCATTAGCAAGTAATGTCATGCCTCAAATGGAAGCAGTGTGTACTACATTTTCTTGCAACCCCGTAACAAGGAACTAAGATGTATTTCCCTCCTTTCCCAGGACACAGAGACTAGTCAGCTTTGAGAAAGAACACTCCTCCTCTTCTCAATATGCCCTGCCCTCTCACCCTGCTAAGACAGATGGGGAGTTTGCATACATTTCTGTTCTGGGTACAGTTGAAAACACAGCCCTGCTAGACTCCTACCTCTTCACTCCCTGACATTTACCAGACCTGAAGAACTGACAGCTCCACCTGTTCAGAGGATCGTCCCCTTTGGGCACAAAAGAGGCAACCTCCTTCTCTACCTCTCCCTTCAACTTCAGTTGTGTTCCTGCCCAGTCACCACACTGCTTAGGCCCTCAGCAAAAAGTGCATATGTTGTGTACCATAGTTCATATGTCACCTATAGATTCGGTTTTTCCTTTTTTTTTTTTTTTTTAAAGTGCAATGAGGTAGGGCTCAGTACATATATACATGTATGGAATTGAAGGTAGGCACTAGCAACCTCTTATTTCTTGTAAGGGTTTGCCAAGGTCCCTAACCATTTCCTTCTGACATAGCAACTGGTTAAACCTGATTTTTGCAAGAAGAGAAAAATAATGCGAACACTCTAATGATTCGAGAGAAGAGACTGCTGATTTTTATCCTCAGTAGGAGTACTGCTGCTGAACAAATGCCAGTTTTAGAGGTAAAAAAGACAGTGATGGCATCCAATTTTCAAAAGCTACAGAGAGGAAAATGGCGTAACATCCACCCCATGTATTATTGATCATCAGCATGCATGCTGACTATTGTGAAAGTCTATCTACTTCCTAATTCATTAAAGGAAATAACTGCACGTTTCCTTACTTTCTATGATTTTCTTATGCATCATTTATTCCAACAAGTTTTACTTCCCAGACCACAGATTGGGGCTGGCGTTGTGTAAGTTTGTTGAGAACTACCTGTAGGAGGGCGAAAGGGAAAGCAAGTTGTAGAAGCTTCTGTGTTTTCCACTTTATTGCCCAGAAGACAGTGTGCTTAAAATCCATGCAATCTTCTGGGATAGACTGAACAAAGTAGTCAGAAAATCTGCATAATCTGTTGATACATATTCAGGTATGTTATGCACGATTTGTATTTAATTGCCTTTGCTCTTTGGGAAAAATTTCTCAGGTGTATAATTGAGAATCTAATAATGTAGTGGGAGGACTGGGGTATAATGAGTCATAAACAAGAGACATATTTGCAAAAAAGGCTGTAGTCCCTCACTTTTTTTTAGTAAGGTTAGAAAAATTTGGGAAAAATTAAATTGTGGGGTTTTTTTAACTTCCACACATTGATTTGGTGCTGAAATGTTATCTACTTATTCTCTATAGAATTCTGTTCCTCAAATGGTGATTTCTATTCTGCAGAAATTCCAGTAAATTTTGTCTCTGCTCCCATTAATTCATTCATTAAGACATCAACACCTTTTACCCCAGGAAGACATAACGGGTTTGCTAAGTGCTTAGGCCAATGGCTGTTGCTTTCATAGCAATGCTACCATGAAAGCCTGATTCCCCTATTCCTGATGTCTAGGATTGCCACTGTATGTGTACAGTGAGCCTTTGTATGTCTACAGGGTTAAATAGCTAAAAAAAAGTTTCTCTAGAAGAGAGAGTTTGGTGAGGAATGGTCCAAACAGGTTGGTAAGTATCCACTTGAATATGTAACCAAGAAAGAGAATGACTTGTGGACAAAGCTGAGCCTGAAATGGAAACTTCGTGAGCAGCCTATGACTGGAAGCCAACTTTTGTTCTGGAAGGAATAAATTAATAAGCTCTTCAGTGATATGACAAGGAGATGGTGTGGCCTATAATGTCTTCAGGGATGACAATCAACGTTGAGGTCACACGCCCATCAGCCTTGAACCTAGAGTGACAATGGTACTTTGACTAAAAAGGGCTAGCTTTCACATTAGCTAATAAACACGCTTAGGTGATCCAAACCTAATTTTTTTTTTTTTAAGGATTCTCACTCTGTTGCCCAGGTTGGAGTGCAGGGGCACAATCTCCACTCTCTGCAACCTCCACCTCCCAGGTTCAAGTGATTCTCCTGCCTCAGCCTCCAAAGTACCTGGGATTACGGGGGTGCACCACCATGTTGGCTAACTATTTTTTTGTATTTTTAGTAGAGATGGGCGTTTCACCATGTTGGCCAGGCTGGTCTCGAACTTCTGGCCTCAAGTGATGCGTCTGCCTCAGCCTTCCAAAGTGCTGGTATTACAGGCATGAGCCAGCGTGCCCCACCCAAACCTAATTTTTAAACAATAAACGAAGGGTCAAAACTCAGTATTTCAGCACTGCCACTCACATCCTTGGGCAGATAGGACTGTTTTTTAGGATAAATTAAATTCAGTGGTTGTTCCTTTAATTTTCCTTTCTATATATTTGGAAATTTCCAAAATTATCATAGTTACACTGGGTTACAGAATCTAGGTCAGCTCCCAGATAGAGTGGCTAAATTTAAAAAGAAAATAAATAAATAAATACACCATCGTCCCCAACTTAAGCCTTCAGTAGCAACCATTTTCCTTAGCCTGATGGAAATTTCCCTGCCCACTGACATCTTGTCGTCCTTTATACCCACCTAAATACGTTCTACCTGCCAGGTCTTTCAAGAGAAACTCCCAGCTCAAGGGAACCCATCCTACTGTGTAAATCTTTGCCTTTTCCCAAATGTTTTTACAAAACCACAGCCCTCACCACCACCCCCATCAACAAATGTCAATATCCAAATTCACAGAAGAGATCAGTGGAGTTACAGTTTACGGTCACTTTCTGTATATTGTATGTTAGATAGTCACACCTTCTGGTGAAGTATCATATTTGCATGTTGAAAACACCAGGCTCTATAAGCACATCGCAAATACTGAAATACAAAAAGAATAAAGGAGAGAGAGAGAGAGAGGCAGAGAGAGTAAACGTGGTGGGGGGGCAGGTATTGGTAGCTATGCATGTGATATCAGAGGATCCTCACTCGCTAGGACCTTGCTTTGTCTTGGAAAAGGAGGGAAAAACAAATCTTTTTATTTTAACTTTTATTTTAAGTCCAGGGATAAATGTGCAGGTTTGTTACATCGGTAAACTTGTGTCATGGAGGTTTGTTGTATAGATTATTCCATCACCCAGGTATTAAGCCTAATAAGCAATAGTTATTTTTTCTGATCCTCTCCCTCCAACCACCCTCCACTCTCTGATAGGCCCCAGTGTGTGTTGTTCCCCTCTATGTGTCGATGTGTTCTCCTCATTTAGCTTCCACTTATAACATGCAGTATTTGGTTTTCTGTTCCTGCATTACTTTGCTAAGGATAATGGCCTCCAGTTTCATCCATGTCCCTGCAAAGCACATGATCTCATTTCTTTTCTATGGCTACATAGTATTCCGTGGTATATATGTACCACATTTTCTTTATCTAGTCTATCATTGATGGTCATTTAGGTTGATTCCATGTCTTTGCTATTATGAACAATACTGCAATGAACATATACATACATGTGCCTTTATAACAGAATGCTTTATGTTCCTTTGGGTATATGCAGTAATGGAACTGCTGGGCCAAATGGTATTTCTGTCTTTAGGTCTTTGAGGAATTGCCACACTGAAAACACAGATCTTTTTAAAGAGTTTTGTTGTCAATGTAAATAGAAAAATGAGCTACTAGCTGGAGGAAACATGCTATAGAGGATTTTTTTAATAGAATGAAAAATAATAGCATGTTTATTTCCTTCTAGAAATAATCCAGTAGCAAAAGGGAAGATAATGATGTAGGACAGTGAGAGAAGAGTGTCTGGAAAAATGTTCTTAAGAGGTGAAAACAGATGGGACCTGGTACACAAGTGGAGAGTTGGTCTTATGTAAGAGCACAGACCAATCATCAAATAGTCACAGGAAGGAAAGCATAGACTTTGAGCACAGACACAGCCAGTGAGCAGTGAGCAGTGAGCAGTGAGCAGATGTAGTGCTGGATGCTTGTGAAGTTCTCTTCCGGCTCCTCTTGTTCTCAGTAAAACGTGAAGCAAGCTCATCAGCTAAGAGTAAGAATCAGCAAGAAGGTACAGGAAATCTGACAAAAGTATGTAGCTCTCCAGGAGAGGGCAAAACTGAATTGGACCAGAGAAATATACAGTGATTTTACTTAAGGATCATAAATTTAAAGTGAGTTCTAATGTTTGTTTTTCTCCAGCCATGCTCAGCTATACAAAGATTCAGGTAAGGAGCAGACAGTGGGTTGAATTTAACCATGATTCTGGTTTTGCCTGTCAAGTACAATAACTGAGGGGCAAGGGAGCTATCATCCATAAGAGCAAGGTAATGATGATATTCTTCCTCATTGACCTCCACATATTTAATTGGTTCCATTCATTATTTATTTATGGAAATATTGAAAGTGTCTGGGAATGCAGATTGTACTAAAATATACTTTATACATAAATCATCTCTTTTCTGTTTTTTTTTTTTTTTGGTGTTTATTCACAAAAGAATTTCCATTTGCCTTTTCACCTAGGATATTATCTTGAACAAGACAACTGTGTCCTAAGCCTCTGATATGAGACAGTTAAAAGGGGGACAGAAATTTCAAAGAGGAGTTGCAATAATGTAGGTGGGTGAGACATAAGAAGCATTTTTTATAGCCTCATCGTTTTTAAAAACAAATCTAATTCATACATATATTCTTTTAAAAAGTAACATTTCCACGCACATTTTTCATTAATTTTCTTAATATGTGTTACATCTCTGTCATGTATAAAACATTCTACTAGGCAAGCACCAACGTGAATTGGGAAGGGAAGGGCAAGATTACAATACAAATCCCAAAGGTATTTGCAGTCTACAGGGAGAAACTCACATATTTACCACAAATTATTATTTAAGACAGGACAAAGGAAGCACTACAACACAAGTTTTAAGGCATTTGTTTCTCTAGTTTATAGTTATATACCGTAGTGGACCTGAAACAGTGGTCTCTTAATGAATACAGGTGAATCCGTGAATGCCATAGAGATATGAACCACCCTGGAGGAAAAGGAGGGAGCAATGAATGAATTCTGAATATGGGATCTGAGAAAGCATAGTGGAGAATGTAATATTTCACTGGCTCTTAAAAGAAAAGTAGAAACACAACAGAGAAGGAAGAGAAGGACCCTCTCATATGAAAGGCAAACCAGACAGGAGCACTGCAGTATGGAAGCAGGAAGACTTCAGGGCATAGGCATAGTCTTGTCTGAGGGCTGAGGAACAGCATAGCGAAAGAGTAAGTCAGAAAGGAAGAGTGGTAGGGAAAGAGTGGGAATAAGAACCAAGCTGTGCTGGTAACAAAAATAAACCAAAATACTTTAAAAATACATTTAAACCGTGACATATTAAGAAAACTTGTTAGCTGCATTTTTCCGACAAACCAGTTCTAAAATATGTCTAATTTTACACTTTGTGATTTCATGCTATTGCTGGTATTTTATTTTATAATTTTTGTAGGTACTAGTTTTCACTGATTTATAAAATGTTATTCTACGACTAATGAAAATTTTGAATAAAGCTTTAGAGATCTTACTTTAAGAAAAAGGGAAAGGAAAGGAAGAGTGATCCCAATAAGTGGAATGCCTCGATTACCATAAAGGCGTTCTTACTGAGCATTTACACTGTGTCTTACACTGTTTTAGATGCTGCCCATGTTATAACTCATTTACTATCACAGAAACTCTGTGAGGGAGATATTATTATTCCCCATTTTATAGGTGAGAAAACTCAGGATGCACGTGGAGTTCAAGTACACCCACATTATACAACTCGTAAGTGACAGCACCAGGCCCTGTGTACCGTCGATTCTATGAAAACCTTTTGAATAGTTGAGTGACATGTGATTTGTGTTGCTACTACCTTTTTCTTTCATAAACAATGAACATATCTAAGTTACATTCAGAAAGTAAGCATCATGCATATTACAGCTCTTCCTCACCTATATTTAGAAGTTCTGAATATTCAAATGTATTACTTTCCGTTTCTGTCTTTTCTTTATTCAATGATACGACTATTTCTGAAACCTATTGGTTTAAAGGTTGTTTTCCTAGTGTTTAATCTATAATTTAAAATAATATAATTGTATTTTTTCTTAATTTACAATTTATTTAACTAAACTCTTCTAATATTCTCTAACTCCAATATTCTTTTTAGAACTATCTAAAGTAGGAAAAATATGAGGAAGTGTTTATGGAAGTAGCTGGAGCTTGGTGTTTGCTATACCAGAGGGCAGAAATAGGACTGATATGTGGAAGTTATCAGAAAGTAATTTTCAACTCAAAGTAAAGGTGATAGTTTCTTTTTTCTGAAATCACTTTGCCCTTCTCTTTGTAACTTTGAATTTCATTCAGAGGTAGTTGTTGATGGCAGCCAATTTATCATCATGTAGGTTATACTCATTTTGTCATCATCTTAGAGATTTTCTGCCTCAAAAAATTTTCCAGTCTTCTATTAAATATGTTCCATTTCATAGCAAGTCTTCCAACTATCAACTCATTCTCATTAAGCTTTCACCTCCTCTTTTCAAATACTTATATAAACCAAAGATATCAAACTTATAAAAGTATACCCAAAGAATCTTTAAAAGTTCAATCTAGTATCAACATTACAATTTATGCAGCACTGGTGAACAGCATCTAATCTGGTCTCATTGCCTTACTCAAGAGTGCTTTCATTAGTTCCAACAACTATTAGCTCTTTTTACCTCACTGAAATCTGTAACAGGCTTTGTCACTGAGGCCTGTCCTACAGACATCTCTGGACTCAGGTGAGTTCCTGCCCTCTCACCTCATCTCTAGTAAGGATGGGGCAGAGGCATAGACAAAATATTCTAATCCCAGCCCAAGCTATAGCGTCATCACAGGAGGGTTCTCTGTGGTTGGTTTTATGTCACAGAAACAGAGCAGTGTGAGGTATCTAACACTGCTGTGATACCAAAAAAAAAAAAAAAAAATGGAGGTTGTTTCTTCAGCCAAGAGAAGCTAAAGTAGAAAAAAATATGAGGAAGTGTTTATGGAAGTGACTGTAGCTTGGTGTCTGCTGTACCAAAGGGAGAAATAGGATTGATATGTGAAAGTTATCAGAAAGTAATTTTCAACCCAATGGATGGAATTTGCTAAGCGGAAATATTCAAAAGTGGAACACAATTATTTCCTAGAGGAAGGAAACAACCATTTGTAGAGTATTTGTCTTGGGTCTTCTCCAGCAAGAGATATTTAAAACCGGGTGACCTTATAATTTATTTTCCAAACAGGGACACATTTGAGAATGAAAGGATAAGAGCTGTAAACTGGGATATCCCAGGCAAATGGATTCACATTACCCTAATTCGCCCTTGCAGACCCCCGCTGTGTGGACTTGCTGACATGTGGAGAACAGGGAAATACTGACCCTAGTAGGGGAAAGGGAAAGATGGGAGTTCACGGAAGTGCTGAGAAACAGGGAAAATCTGTGACCCTCTCACCCCCGCTTCTGTACATACCCTGATAGGATGAAACCTAAAGACTTATATCAAATAGGTTCTCTGTCAGCAAGCCAGGATATGAGCAAAGTGTTAGGCTCCAAAGGGATCCACCTGGGAAAAATTCCAGGACAGCAACATTGTTCCCAGAGCCAGGGTAGAGTAGATACTCTTCCCAAGCCAAGTTACTCAGAGAGTTCTACAGGGCATAACATTAGAGAGTAAGAACAGGACCAGCCCCAAAGGACCAGAGATGGTGGGGATGACAAGGTACAGAACAGGACCAGCCCTATAATAGCAGGACCTCACACATTACAGGCAGGCACAGCGAGAAGCATGGAGAAGGGCAGGCATATAGGGGCAGTCTCCCTAAATATGGTCTGTGTTACACTGCCTAGGCCTGCAAGTATCCAATGAGGCAGCTGCTTCTTCCATTCTAATGGCAATTAAAATATAATAACAAAAACTTACTTTTTACTATGACTAGTCTATTGTAATCTATAAACTGCTTGAAAGGATTATTAAAATTAATATTCCTAAACAAAAATTCACATTTTACTAACAGTAACGGGTACTAACAACTGTGTGCTCAGCTCCTGTCCCTCTCTTGCACTTTACCCCTACACTGAATGGGTACCTTTCACTTTGCCATGCAGCCATGCTGACTCAGGAAAAACTGATTCCAACTCCTGTTTAGAATGAGCCACTTCAAGTAATCCCAGTTCCCTGCCCTGTAATTACTCAGATCAAGCCAACAGCACTGGTACATCCCTTGCAACTGGTCTTGCTCCAGGCACATGGCCTAAGTCAGCCAGACCTAAAGGAAAGGCTATTTTTCAACATGCATGAGAGTCAAGGTGGTGATCCAATTGCTGCTGGCCATCATCAGGGGAATTTGATGGAAGCCTGCTGGTGGATGATATCACCACATAAAGGGACAGGACCAGAGAAGTCAGAGCCAGACCTCTATTTCCACCAGACAGTCTCCGCCTCTGGCTTTCCTTTGGTGGTGATAACTTTCTTACCGTGTAAGCCAGTTGGAGATGCATTATCTTGATTCTTCATCTGGAAACATCTTAGATCTATAAAACAGTGATTCCCAAACCCGCCTGCATATAGAAATTACCCAAGGATCCTCAAAAATTGTTGATGCCTATATTCTACCCACAGATTATGATTTATGGGTCTAGTGTGTCGTTGGGTGAGCCACTTAATCTCTAAATTCCCTCCCTTCCTGGAGATTCTAAGAATGTACCTCTGCCTAAGACAAACACGGGGCACTCTGAGACTTCTCAAAGTGATGGGAATATGTGTTCCTACATGGACTTTCTCCACCTTCCACAACATTGAGGGACTTTTATGCTTTGCAACAAGATTTGAATTGCTCTTCAGCTATCCTGCTTGGATTCCCCTTGCATCACATTTCAGAAGAGATGGGTCTGAGAGACTTCCCTAGTAAAAGAGGATTATAAGTCTCTATAAGCCACATGCTTGGAGTCTCAAGAGGCCATAGTAAATGGTCCCAACTGTTCATCAATAATGTTTTAATGGTAGGATGGATAAAAGGAAAGAGATGGAGTAGAAGAGGAGGGACTGAGATCTGACTACACTCTTATCACGCTCTGCCACCCTCTCTTTCCCTCTCTCTTTCTCCCAAACCCAACATCAAAATCCAGGTCTTTCTTTCACATTTACGTGTGACTTAGATCTGACTACACTGTTAACACACACTGCCACTCTGAGCCTCAGTACCCTAATCGCTGATGAACTGAGAAAAGTGGTATCTGTTTCACCTATGCAATAAAGCTTTTGTGAGGATATGAGATAATACATATAAAAATTCAAAATTAAAAAGTGCTTGATGAATGTTAAGTTATTACTATGAGAGGTCCAGAAAGTTAAGGACTATAAATCATTCTACTATAAGGACATATGCCCACAAATGTTCATTGCAGCACTGTTTACAATAGCAATGACCTGGAACCAACCCAAATGCCCATCGATGATAGACTGGACAGGGAAAATGTGGCACATATACAACATGGAATATTATGCAGCCATCAAGAACGATGAGTTTGTGTCCTTTGTAGGGACATGGATGAACCTGGAAACCATCATTCTCAGCAAACTGACACAAGAACAGAAAATCAAACACCACATATTCTCACTCATAGGTGGGTGTTGAACAATGCGAACACATGGACACAAGGAGGGGAGCATCACACACTGGGGTCTGTCGGGGGGGAAAAAGGGGAGGGACAGTGGGGGGGGGGGAGTTGGG
>PVKV010005627.1:0-67823 GCA_004027835.1 Alouatta palliata
GTCTCCAGATTTTTTAATGATCGCCATTCTAACTGGCGTGAGGTGGTATCTCAATGTAGTTTTGATTTGCATTTCTCTAATGACCAGTGATGATGAGCATTTTTTCATATGTTTGTTGGCTTCATGTATGTCTTCTTTTGTAAAGTGTCTGTTCATATCCTTTGCCCACTTTTGAATGGGCTTGTTTGTTTTTTTCTTGAAACAGATAAAAAAAGCAATTCTAATTTTTCAAGATTCTCCTTCGCATCCAGTTCTCTGACACTTTAGCTGCACTTCTGAAGTCCTTATTCAGTCCACTTATGCTCCAACATCATGACCAAATTATTTCTTAACAGGAGGATGGGACCATCACAGTGGGGATCAAACTTCTGCATATGCATTTGGGGGTACGCAAACATTTAGTTCATAGCAGTGCTATAGGAAAAAAGAAAAAGTGGAGCAGTGTACTGTCACATTACCATCTACAGAATTTATAACTGATTTTTAATAACAAGTAGCACTTATATGCTATGAAAATTTTCTGTAAACTTGAACAGAAAATTTGTTAAAAGAGGGCAAAGTTTCCAGTTCAGTGACTACCAGGTATCTGGACGTTTGCAATTAGGATCTTCTGGGATGAATTTTGTTTAATGGAAATCAGACATCTCTCAGCCTCCCCAGCCTGGCTGTAACAGTTACAGATTTTTTATTAAATATTATGTCTTGAATTTCTACATATTGCTTATTTGTGTCATTATATGTGACTCTTATTTTACAAGCTCTTAGGAGAATTCAGAAAATAATTTTTATTTGGATGCGTATAACCAAAATATAACTGATAATTTTATCTTTTCCATTTTGAAGGAGAGAAAAGGAGAGAAATATGGGTATTTGGGCACATAGATGAAGATATAGAAATAGAAGTGGAGAGGCCAGGGCAGACAGAGATACAGAGATAAGTGTTGACTACATTGCCCACTCTAGTTAAACCGGCTGTTGGTAAAAGGAAGAGGTACTAATGGCCATCGTGACTTGACGCAGACCAATATGACATGACATATTGTGGCCACTAAGCTATTGGCTACTTCACTACATTTTAAACAAGGACCCAGATTCTTTGTTCTACCAAGAACAAATGACATGTACCCTGAGTACCACAGAAAGACTGGAAACAAAGTGAAAGTGTGACAGACTCACTGAACAGGTGAAAGAGAGAAAGGTATATAGCATTAAGGAAAAGAGAAAGAGGGAAGAGAGTGTGGGGAGGGAGCAGAGAATGTTGAAGATGGTATAAGAGGCCCAGAAAATTCTGGAAAGTTGAGTAAACTCTTGACACATCCCAATTCATCTAAGAGGTAGGTTGTTTGAAGTTTCAGCTTTCCTTTATCCTTGTAACTTCTTCTAGAATAACCAAAGGAACAACATTTGAAGGAAATGATGTTTCCAGCTGAACAGTGGTGACCAAAAAAATATTCCTGGAAGGTCAAAGTTATCAGTCAAGGACTGATCCCACCAGATACCCATGCACCCCTCCTCCACATTGGATGTACCTATTGCTCTTCTCCTGGCTATTTTAAACAGCAATACATGAAGCAGCTGTAAAGAGAAAGGAAGGTGACCTGTGTTGGGATTCCTAGTAACCAAGATACTTTTTTTTCCTTTAGAGCGGCAAATTAAAACAATAGTCAAAGACCTAGACTAAAAATCAGAGGCCAGCTGGTAATCCTTAACCCACCACCTGCCCACCTGCAAGTCACTTAACCTCCCTGAGCAAAATTTTAGCTATAAAAGGGGACTAATTACTTTAATGAACAGATAACTTCTGTGTTAAAAGCTGTTTTAAAATATGCAATACTATAGCAATTTAGTAAATTAGCAATAATGAAATGATTAGTCAAATAGCAGTTTCCAAATGTGGTTAACTTTAATGCCTTAGCAATTGCATAAGACCTTTGAGGTTAGTGGCACACACACACACACACACACACACACACACACACCTGAATGCTGTCATGATCACAATTTTAGAAAAACTACGATAAATATTCTTGAAAAGTAATGTTCTCTTACATTTTGTTGGTATAAGGAAGACAGATGAGAAAAACAGAAAATTGTGAAGAAAAGTTGATTAATGGGTACAAATATACAGTTTGATAGAAAAAATAAGACCTAGTGCTTGAAGACCAATAGGGTGACTATAATTTATGATAATTTATTGTGTATCTCAAAATAGCTAGAAGAGAATAATTCAAATGTTTCCAGCATAAAGACAAATATATAAGGTGATGGATATCCCAAGTACACTGATTTGAAATAAATAAATAAAATTAATTATTTTAGAAGAAAATCATACTATGTGAAGGGAAATCAACTGAATGATTCTTTGCTTTTGCTTCTTGTTTGCGAGAGAAGTTCAAGAAATCATGGGTATAAGGTTACATTTACTGTACAATTTGCAAGCATAAATGCTCAGATAAGTAGGAAGGAAATAGCATACATAAGAGGAAAACAGCCAAAAATTAATATAGAACCATAAGTACAGTGTTGCAGCTTCTCTTATGAGATTAAAAAAAAAAAACAAAAAAAAAAAAAAAACAAAAAACATTCAAGTGTTTGACACACCCTCAAAATGCTGGTAATTAGTATAATGGTTTTTGCCAAAGAATGGAACATATGCAAGATCATACGCAGTGTGTTTATAATTACTCACATCAAAGAGAGTGCCAGGGTGAGCCCAGCTGAGCAGTGTGAGAGGCAGCTTCCCGTGGTGAGGCGACAGTAGTTTGGATCTTTCTTTTTCAGGGATAGCGTGCCCCAGTTGGTATCAGAAGGCTTCCTCATTGTTATTACTTGTTCCTGCCTCCAGGACAGACCCTTCCACAACCTCCCACCATGGGGCTTTCCATCCTGCAATGAGCCATCTGGAGAAGAAAGGCTGGCTCAACTCCCTCTGGAAGTTGTTAGCTCTGTGTCATAGTTGGCTTCCAGGGTCTCCAGAGAGTTGACCTCTTCATGGGCGCTCTTCCCATGTCAGGAAGCTGATTGTACCCTTCTGTCTACACTGTCAGCCTCTACAGGTTCTCCAAATTATAGAACAAATCTCTAAAGCAGACATGGGCTTCCCATGGGAAATGTAGGATGCTACCCTGAAATTTCTTCTTAACAAGCACCAGGACCTTGTGGCTAAATTTAAAGGGAGAAATAAATGCCACCTTATTTTCTCTGGGTAGCTTTGGAAATTTTTAAATTCATATGTAGATAGAGCTAGATAGATAGATAATTTTTAAATTCATATATATGTACATCTTTATATTTTATATAGAAAGAGAACAAATAATACAACAAACCATATAAATCTCTCAATTTAATAGTCTAAAGCCATGAACTTGTGAGTTAGAAAGACTTGTGTGTTTCATCACTGACCAGCTCTGTGATCTCAGGCAAGTTACCTAACTTCGCTGTTCATCTGCTTTTGCATCTGTAAAAGTGTATGTGGGGGGCAGGGATGTATTTTAAGATTCATAGAAGGTACTTGACACATAGAACTCTTAATGTAAAGACCAGACACTGGAGAACTCTTAGTGCTCCTCTATCACATTCATTCGTAAAAAGAACTTATTTAATGTTCCTACTAGATAATAAGCCCATTCCTAGAGAGAAAAGGTAAACAAAAAAAACCTTTCTTCCTCTCAAAGAAATTCTTTCTCTAGTGATGATATGAAACTATATAGTCCTAATGCAGGTTTTGACAGCAATCTTTCACAATTACTAAGTGTAGGGCTATAAAGTATCATAAATGACCACCTGGTCCAATTCTTTATACTGTTTAGGCTCCTTCTCTTTGTTGTCCTTACCAAAGAAAAAAAACAAAATATCAACCCTCTCTATAGTAAGATAGCTCAAAATGACAATCCTTAGAGAAACTTCAAGCCTCCACAAAATGATTACTGCTTAATGCATTACTGGTTACAAGGCGCTTTTCAAATATATGCCATCAGCACCCTTTTCAAACAGTCTTTTTCAAGTTTATTCACTTCAGTGCTTCCCCCCACTGCTCAGTACGATGAGGTCTCCTCTCCTTTCCCTGGATATCACAGTGCCTCTCCTCCCCTGCCAGCCACTAGGCAATGGGGGAGGTAATCTTAAGTAGCACTTGGAGGAGAGATAACCTGCAATTCCCATCTGTCAGGCAACTCTGGCGTAAAGGTCCTCCTTTCTTCCTGCAATATGGTTCTTTTAAAAGAAAGTTTCTGTTTGAAATTCTGAGTGCATGCTGTCTTTTCCACAGTACCAACAAGTGGTCATGCAGCCTGCCTGGGCTTGAACATGCAAACTTCCACGAAGCACGGTTCCCTCTTTAGGTCAGGCAGACTGCTAGAAACATCTTCCTTATACTGAGCTGGCGGTTGTTTTTGCGTCTTTCTTGCCACATATCCTGCTAATGCTCCCCCAAGACAAATTGCCTGATGCCCCTCACAACACACTCTCTCCTCTTTTCTCCCCAAGACTCTGCTCTTGCTGTCCCTCTCTCTGCCTTATCCCTCCTTTCTCTCCTTTTTTTCCTTACTTATTTTAAGATTGATCTCAGGCATGGGACTCTCCAGAAAGCCAACCATGACCTCTCCTGTTAAAGAAAACAAATTGTTCAATGGTACTTGCCAAAGTACGGTAAGGAAGATTTTACTCAAGACCACAGCTGTCGGTATACAGACCACTGCAAAGGGGTCTTGTAGTGAGGAAGCAATTGAGCTCAACTTCAAATACAGCATGCGCAAGTGGGAATTTATAGCCAAGGAACAGGATACGAGTCAGTAACAGAAAATTACTAAGAGGAAACACCAAGGATAAGGGGGATTCTGGGTAAACCAACCTAACCACATTCTAAAAATAAGACAGAGTAGTAAGACATCACCTGGGGGATACTAGCGGATGAGGAACTCAATCAGATATTGATAGTGATCAGATATCAGGGTTGGGGGTTCTTGCTAAACTACTTTAGCAGAATTCTTTGCCAAAACCGGATTTACAAGGAAGTCCACAAGTAAGCATAGGTGAAGTTGCAGAAGCTTAACCAAAGATTAGCCAGCAAACCCACCACCCCAAACTCACTCCTACACCCTTATCTAAGCTTTGCTCAGCACTCCACAAACTTTCTGTGTCTATCCCTAGTGTTTTACTGTCCCATTTCAGTATGTTGTGACCATCTATGCACCTGACAGCTGATTCTAAACTGTAATCCTCTTGAAAGCGTAAGCCATGTCTTACTCCACTTGGTATTCTCAGTGCCTGCTACAAAATAGTCCATCAAAAATGCTTGCTGAAGGAAAAAACTCATTTTTTTCCTCCTGTAACTATCATTCATTGGTACAAGTTTGATTACATAGAACTAAAAACAAGGCTCTTTCTCTTTGACAAGTCATTCATACATTTGAGAACAAACATCATCTCATGTAGTAATTCAAATATTCATTCATTTGTTCATTTGATTGCAAATATTTGATTAATAGTCTCCTACATGAAAAGCATAATTGTAAATACCATAGAAAGTAATAAAGTATAAACCTTGTTATTGAAAGTATTATAATTTTGGATGGCTATCCTGGGTTTTCCCTTCTCCCTTATAAATTTCAACCCTTCGCCTCATCAATCCCATTTAAACAAATATTTACTAAATTTGGTAATACATTCAAATCATCAAAATAAAATTAAACAGGATGCACTGAGAAACATTACTCATATACCTGTCCCTGTCTACATTATTTTGACTCTGCCTGCTATGGGTAACCTGATATTTTAAACTCATTTTTATTATTTTGAGATTTCTTTACACAAGTAAAGAATTAACAAATGCATATACTTTATTTCCCCAATTTAACTAAATGAAAGGTAACTTCCTGTATATACTATTGGGCACCTTCATTTTCTGTGTGCTTAACAATATAGCTTGAAAATCTTCCCCAATTAGTACAGAGAGAGCTTCCATATTCATTTTTTAATAACAGCAGGTTATTTCATTATGAGACTGTATCATAGTTAATTAAATTGGTATCCCAAATTTCAATTATTGCTGCAGCCCTATAGTCTCCCATCAAACCTAGGTTTGCATTAGCTTTAAAGCAATTGTGTTACCCTACTGGCATCATTAATATGCAAGCTTTTGTAAGAAAATGCTACTCTTTTCCACATTAAATAGTATGAAGTTATTTCTCCTCCATTCTTTAAATGGTTGATTTTCATATAAAAGAGAAATCTTATATGTATCACCACTAAACTTCATTTTTGTCTGTTTCAATTCATCATTGTCACATTCCAACATGACTTCTTGAATCTTGACTCTATTATCAATCATATTAGCTGCTCCTCACAGACTGGTGGTGTACGCAGATTTGATAAGTGTGTTTTCTATTTTTATCTAAATAATTGATCTTCTTTTTCTGCCAGAATAAATCTCTTTCCCCGAGGAGGAGATCCTTCTTCTTACACCCTTCATTTCATCCTTTCAAAGTTCGCTGGTTGCACGTTCCCTCAGTTAGTCCTGCTTTCCACAATACCTCCACTTGTCCTCTCTATTCATGTTACTCATATACTATCCTCAGAATACTTACCTTTTCTTTTACATCCACCTCAAAGAAATTCCAATGGACTCTGCTAACTTCTTAGTTTATTTTCTTTCTTTCACAGGAAAATGTCTCAAATGCAGGTCTGTATTCAAGGTTTCTACTTCCTTCCCTCCTGTTCTGGATAACACATGACCACCAATGGTACCAATCACCTTCAGCTCACAAGTCACCCCTGCTCCTCCATGGGTGTTGAAACATCAACAATTTTGCAACACAAGGCCCGGATGCCTCACAGACAACCTCTGATTGTTGCTGAGTAGTGGATGCCTGATCTTGACAGAGACTCCTTAAACTTACCATACTTCCTGCTGCCTTTCTCTCCAACCGATACACTCAATGAAGGCTTTTGATTTTGTGACCCCTGCTTTAAGGTAAACGAGACTGAGTTTTAAACAAATGCTCCAAAACCACCTCCACATGACCCCCTACAAAGCAATTGTCTTTGCATAATATGCATTTATTCCAGAGCATGGTCATTGCTCAAAATATTTTAACAATCTGTCTATAATGCATCCTTTCATGTAATCTTAGTGGCAGAAAATATTTTTTCAATAAAGAGTATATTTAAACTCACATTTTAGCCAAAAGTTATTTGAAAAGGTGAATGTTTAATTTGACTAATCATGTTTTTAGTAAAAAACAGAGAGCAATTTACGGTGTAGATTAATTTTCCTGTGCAACTGTTTTAAGGCAATTCTAAGAAATTAAAAATATTATCTGAATAATGTCAGCATCTTTATTAAAATAAATACAGTTTTTTTTTTAAGGAGACTACCATAAAGTCAACATCCCTTTGAATGTATATGGTTTGGTTTGTTTAAAAATAGAATCTCTTTACTTACCTAACTGGAATAATGAGACCACCATTCCCACCATTCCCAGCTTCTTCAACACCACCTTCAATGGGGGACAGGGAGAAAGAGGCCCCTGGTCTAAGAATTTACTAGTCCCAGTAAGCCTTTATGTGTTCTTCATGCTGTGAGGAAAGCAGTTACTGACAAGCATATGATCTAGTAATGGACCATATACTTATATAGGGAGTTTCCTTACTCAATTATGAAGGCTAAAAGGTCCCAAGATCTGCAGTCAGCAAGCAGGAGACCCAGGAAAGCCAACAGTATAGTTTCAGTATCGTTCGGAATGCCTGAAAGTCAGAATAGCTGATGGTATAAGTTCCAGTCTGAAAATCAGTAGGCTCAAGACCCAAAAGAGGATTTTTCTTTTGAATTCAAAGGCAGAAAAAGATTAATGTTCCAAAACAAAGAACAAATTAAAACTATATATATTATTTTAAAAAAAGATTAATGTTCCAGCTCAAGTAGGCAGGAGAAGTTCCCTTTTTCTCGGCCTATTTGTTCAAGTCTTCAATTGACTGGACAAGGCCCACCTACATTAGGTGAATGATCTGCTTTTCTCAATCTATTGACTTAAATGCTAATCTCACCCAAAACACCCTCAAAGACATACCCAGAATAATATTTGACCATATGTCTGGGTATTCTATGGCCTAGTCAAGTTGACACATGAAATTAACCATTAAGGCTTTTAAAATTCATTTATTTTCATTGTAAAAATATGGATTTCTGGTTCCTCTTGACATAATTAAAATATTAAAACACTGGAGACTCATTCCTATGTAGTAACAAAAAGGTTGAGAACGTAGAGGTTGCCACAGTCCTCGCCCCGTTCTATGATACTGTGCCACTGACTTGATTTTCTTGACTGGCTCTGCACACATCTGAATTCGGAAATCCTAACTGAAGCTGTATTGTCCATTAGAGTTGATATTGGTTTTTGAGAGATTCAAGTGTGTGTAAACGTGTGTGTGTTCTTATAGTTACTATCTTTGAGACGATGAGACAAACTAAGACACATATATACAACTTATGTAATGGGGAGGCCTTCAAGGAGAATTGAAATTGAAATGTACATAGCCACCTTAATAAGTTCTAAAAGATCTGAAATACCAAGATCCCTTTTTTGTATCCCCTGACTACCTGAGATGCAGAGAGTGGCAAAAGGACACCACAGACTATCTTACTGGAGCTCCTGGGGCATTATTCTAGACTGAATTATGCAGGCACAGGAACCTGTAATGTTGGGGAAAAGGGGCTGGATCTTGAGGCAGAACAATAAATCCTAGAGCTTTTACATTGATTGGAATAGACATAATTCTGAAAGTGAGTAAATATCCAAGGAGATTGG
Organism: Alouatta palliata; assembly: GCA_004027835.1. Lineage (NCBI taxonomy): Eukaryota > Metazoa > Chordata > Mammalia > Primates > Atelidae > Alouatta > Alouatta palliata. The sequence goes on from PVKV010005627.1 coordinate 8,805, forward strand.
TTACTATGCACTTTTAAAAACATTGATTTCTCAATCCTTAATTTCAGACAAATATTGGCTGTTCCTTAATGCCAAGAGGCATAAGTGAAGATTAAGCACTGAGCCAGAGAGCAACTCTGGGCTAAAGGGAAAGAAATTCAAATTCCATTACAAAAGTAGTGAAATCAAAGTACTGAATAAATTAACAAGTGGTTTCTACCCACCTAGATGCCTGGGTCCCTCTAATACTTCCTTCCACTACTCACCAGTAACCTCCCAGGTAAACTTATATAAGCTTCATTTTATACGCTGGTGGAAAACAAAGTTCTAAAGTTCCTTTAGGGAAAAAAAGCATATCATATTCTTCTACTCCACATGGCTCTTAAGTAGGATTTTCATATAATAGTAGGTCAATAAATATATGCTAAATGAATGAATTTAATTTTCTTAAATATGTTTCTCATAGTTAAATTCAAAGTCCTGTTAGCTGAGGGGATATTAAGTAAAGAAAATAAAATGTTGATAGATAATTACACACACACACACACACACACACACACACACACACACACACACCGGTTAAAACACCACCCTACTTTGCTGTTATTTAATCAACATGGCAAAGGTGGGAAGAAGGAGTCAATTCTCAAAACTTATAACTGTGTTCTCAGTCCCAATTGCCTAATTACTTTGCAATTCTTATTAATTAAATCTTCCAAATATTAATAGACTCCTAGGTTAACATGTTTTCCCCCACAACCATGTTCATCTAATTCATATTTGAAGGCAATTGTACACACAGAATTTCTAATTCATCCATGTGCAGAAAATTGTAATCAGAAATCAGGAACAGAAGACTCACACTGAAACAAACAAGACACAAAGCACAAAGAGAACCAAAGCTAAATTATAAAGCATTCTTACGATGCTTCCTTTTTGTTGGAATTGTGAGACTTCAGTGGTTTTTGCAAAGAGAAATAATGTGGTGAATTGGTTTTCTAGATAAAAATTATTTGGCAGCTTCTTCAGACTCCCTTCTGAAGGAGGAGAGACGACGGGAGGGTGCTACCTTATGTAATTATATTAATCCATTTTCTTGCTGCTGATAAAGACATATCCAAGACTGAGCAATTTACAGAAGAAAGAGGTTTAATTGAACTTACAGTTCCATGTGGCCGAGGAAGCCTCACACTCATGGCAGAAAGCAAGGAGGAGCAAGTCACATCTTACGTGGATGGCAGCAGGCAAAAAATGAGAGCGCTTTTGCAGGAGAACTCTTCTTAAAAGCATCAAATCTCAAGAGACTTATTCACTATCACGAGAAAAGTAGGGGAAATACTTGCCCCTATGGTTCAATTACCTTCCACCAGGTCACTCGCACAACACATGGGAATTCAAGATGAGATTATGATGGGGACACCTGCAGAAACATTTCCATGTCTAAATTAGCTTGGATTCAAAATTCCCATATCAGTTTGTCTTTATACCATCCTATTGTTATCAGAAATCTTACCCCAATGGTAATTGTTGTTTTTAACTTCTTAGTTTGCTGTTCTCACAAGCTAGGATACCGTACTAGGATGTGAGCACCAAAAAGACAAAAACATTATCTGTTTTGTTCACTACTGAATCTCTAACACTTAACGTGGTCCCTGATACCCAATGAGAAGTTGCTTCTGTTAAAATCAAAAGGGTTGGCAGGATTAAGGGACTTAAAAGGGATAGAAAGCCACACACACAAGCAACAGATGGAAGGTACCATTGACCGTAGGTAAAAATAGCAGGAAAGGGAAGTGATGTTACCTGAGCTCTAGAGTGGGAGAAAAGGGGCCAATGACAAGAGCTGAAGCCAGGATCTCAGTTCAACAGTGAAGAGATGAGAGGAAAAATAATTACCCAACTCACATTCTTCCCATCCTTCCATTGTCCAAGTCCAACGCAATACCAGAGAACAGGGGAACTGAGTGACGCAGCTGTAGAAGTCATCTTCCCATGGCACAAAACGGGAAAGAAGGATGTGCAGTAAGCAGAGAACGACCAGCACAGCACTCAACAAATACCTGTGGTTGTCAAACCTATGTATACATTATAGTTAACATCAAAAGAAAAGACAAGAACTCTAGCCAAAGTGTGGTTAGATATGAACAAGAACCCAAGAAGCAACTATTTTTAAAATGCCCTTATCTAGAGAATTAGAAAAAAGAGAAGTTTAAGAGAAAAAATATGACATGTGCTGAAGGTCACTGTACTTTTCCGTCACGATTTTCCATGAGCTAAAATTTTAATAGATAGTATTTTTAATAAGCAATTTTCGTTTGTCACATTTTGATTGAGACAAATTCCCCATTCCTTTTGAGCTTATGGTGTTCATTTGACCTTATTAAAATGTATAGTTCTACCTTGGAGAGTCTGTTAGTAGAGGGAAAAAAAGATCAATATAATAAAATTTAAAAAAAAAAAAGAGGAAGAAGTCAATTGGTTTCCACTAATGTCATTTAAAAAATAAAATAAAATTAGTCAATTGATTACAGTCACCATATCTTTAAGCAAATTACTCTCAGTAACTTTAAGACAAATTTAGAAAAGATTAAGTAGATAAGACTTAGAAAAGTTGAACTAACAAGATGTAAAAATGTCCTGCCTTCTCAGAGAAGTCGAAAGAGCAGAAGTGTGAAAAATCATGAAAAATATAATAGATGAAAAAAGAGGTCAGTTGCAAACTGGCAAATTTTAAGGAAACACTTTCCTATTTGGAGATAGAGTAAGCTACACACTGAGCCATTCTAACCAAATTTTACTTATAGAGTATATTCCCTACAGAAAGTAAAATATCTATATAGAGTTACTCGGAATGTTTGCAAATCTTTGGATCTCCACAACCCAAGAAAAAAATCTAAGTTTCTTAGTAACAACAGCTCTCATTAGGGTCTTTGAACCTGTGGTCTGTTGATGAGATGTTTCGCGAGGACAGATATTGTGGGTTTGTTGTTGTTGTTGTTTTTATTGGTAGTGGTGGTGATGCACATACAGAAACATTACAGTTGACAAAACTCAAACCCCCGAGAACTGAGTGAAATGTTTGTCCAGGCATTACTAGGATTTATATTTTCACAGTTTCTCTTTTACAAGACCTAAAATGCCAACTGTGCACCATCATAGCCCTCCTAATATAAACTGTCATAACTAAAGCCTGAAACATTTCAGTTTTTGTAAAACTATTTAAACATAGGCACTCAGATTATTTCATATGAGTTCCATTTGAAACATCTGGAGAAATTTTCTAGGATGAAAATAAATCTGATAATTTTTATTTAACAAGGAAATAGAATTGCCAGTTCTCTATTTTCCACGTCCAGAGAAATTGAGACTGATTTCAAGTCATCATCAAGCCCTTGGAATTTGGTTTAAGAAAAACCTCAACCTTACAGCAGTGTTAGCAGACAATTAGAGAGTAATTTAGACCTCTGAAGATTAATGACATAGTTAGAAGAACTTTGGCCCCATTTTACCTTTATATCCCCATAATATTGCCCTTTTGGTTACAAAAGTTGCAGTATTCAGGCAGAAATACTTGGTCAGAGTGAATCATCCTTAGAATGTGGGACAGAGACTTAGTCTATTTTTCTAGTCCCATTATCCCCAAGGCGTAGATAATATCTGGCACATAATATGCACTCAATAAATAGCTGCCGAATAAAAATGAATCAATGAATGAGTCATCACTTTAACTTGATCCAAAACACTCATCTCTAGAATGGAGAAAATTAGTAAACAGCAAATCATCCTGGAACCTTGAGTGAAGACTTAGCTTGAGGGAAGCTGGCTTCAACTATAATAATAAATTTGTTTGACTTGAAATTTTCCTTTATGGTTCAAGAAGCCCTGCTTATAGAACCTTCCCATATCATGGAAACTGCTCAGTTTAAGATTTAACAGAGCAATTCTATCCTGACATCCAAGTCTCCTCACATTTTTAAAGCCTTAAAAATGGATATTAATCATAGCAGGCTTCACATGTATTTTAGGAATATTTATGAATTTTTGTTCTTTGCATGGTTGGAAATTGAGACAACAAAGTTGTTCTTTTATCTAGTTAGGTAAGTGAGATGATCCCATCTTCATCCTAAATTTGGTCTCTTATGATCCCGACCCTAGGTAATTTTTTCTTTGATTTCATTTTGAGAGAAAGGAATGGAGATAAAGAATTATTATAAACTTTAGCCCTAAAGGAAAATGAATTTAATCCACTTGTTTTTATTTATTCTGGAAACAGGTATTCTATTTTTTTTAAGAAATAATGACAAAGAAAGAAAAGAAAAAAGAAAGAGAAAGAAGGGAAAAAAAGAGAATGAAAGAAAAGGAGAAAGAAGAATAAAAAGAGGAAGAGAGAACGGGAATCTTTCTCTATTGCCCAGGCTAGAATGCAGTCTAAAAATGGGCATTGAAAACCTCTTTTATACTAATAATTGTGTTATGCAATGGAGACAGGAAGGAATAAGGGAGGAAAATAACAAACAGCCAACCAATATTTCATTTAAACCTATGAAATGCTATGCAATTGCTGGGGAGTGATTTACTTCCAATTATGTGGTTACTTTTAGAATAGATGTGATGTGTTATTGAAAAAAAATGTCTGTTTTGTGGATTTGGAGTAGAAAGTTCTGTAAATGTTTATTAAGTTTACTTGTTCCAGGTCTGAGTTCAAGTCCCAGGGATCCTTGTTAACCTTCTGTCTCATTGATCTGTCCAATATTGACAATGTAGTGTTAAAGTCTCCCACTATTATTGTGTGGGAGTCCAAGTCTCTTTGTAAGTCACCAAGAACTTGCCCTATGTATCTGGGTGCTCCTGTATTGGGTACGCATACACTTAGGATCGTTAGCTCTTCCCGTTACGTTGATCCCTCTACCATTATGCAATGTCCTTCTTGTCTCTTTTAGTTTCTGTTACTTTAAAGTCTATTTTATCAGAGACAAGAATTGCAACTCCTGCTTTTTTTTTTTTTTTTTCCTCTCCATTTGGTTGGCAAATCTTCCTCCATCCCTTTGTTTTGAGTCTCTGTATATCCTTGCATGTAAGATGGGTCTGGATGCAGCTTACCGATGGGTTTTTTAGAATGGCTGATACTGATTGTTCCTTTCTATATATAGTGCTTCTTTCAGAAGCTCTTGTAAAGCAGGCCTGGTGGTAATGAAATCTCTGAGTACTTGCTTGTTCATAAAAAATTTTATTTTTCCTTCACTTATGAAACTTAGTTTGGCTGGATATGAAATTCTGGGTTGAAAGTTCTTTTCTTTAAGGATGTTTAATATTGGCCCCCACTCTCTTCTGGCTTGTAGGGTTTCTGCTGAGAGATCTGCTGTGAGTCTAATGGGCTTCCTCTTGTGGGTACCTGACCTTTCTCTCTGGCTGCCCTTAGTATTTTCTCCTTCATTTCAACCCTGGTGAATCTAAGGATTATGTGCCTTGGGGTTGTTCTTTTTGAGGAATATCTTTGTGGTGTTCTCTGTATTACCTGGAGTTGAGTATTGTCCTGCCTTGCTAGGTTGGGAAAGTTTTCCTGGATAATATCCTGAAGAATATTTTCCAGCTTGAATTCATTCTCTTCGTCACATTCAGGTACACCTATCAAACGTAGATTAGGTCTTTTCACATAGTCCCATATTTCTTGGAGACTTTGTTCATTCCTTTTTACCCTTTTTTCTCTAATCTTGTCTTCTTGTTTTATTTCGTTTTGATCTTCGACCTCTGAAATCCTTTCTTCTGCTTGATCAATTCGACAGTTAAAACTTGTGCATACTTCGTGAAGTTCTTGTATTGTGTTTTTCCGCTCCATTAATTCACTTATATTCCTCTCTAAATTGTCTATTCTTGTTAGCATTTCGTCAAACCTTTTTTCAACGTTCTTAGTTTCTTTGCATTGAGTTAGAACATGTTCTTTTAGCTCACAGAAATTTCTTATTATCCACCTTCTGAAGCCTGATTCTATCAATTCCTCACATTCATTCTCCATCAGGCCTTGTTCACTTGGTGATGAGGAACTGCAATCCTCTGTAGGAGGAGAGGCATTCTGATTTCGAGTGTTTTCAGCCTTTTTTGTTTGTTTGTTTGTGCTGGTTTCTTCCCATCTTTGTGAATTTATCCACCTGTCGTCTGTGTAATTGCTGACTTTCAGATTAGGTCTCAGAGTGGACGTCTAGCTTGTTGGTGGTGAAGTTTTTTTTGTTTCTTAGTTTTCCTTCAGGGGACGCCCCTCCCCCACAGAGCTGGACCTTCCCAGGTTCAGCTGTACTTGCTGTCAAACTCTCAATCCTCAGCAGTTCCAATTGCTGTTGTTTTTTGTTTTTTTTGCAAGGGGTGGGGGGGACCAGCCTTCCCCTGTGGCGACCCACTACACCGGCTGAAACAGCGGTGCTGAGATTCGTGTTGCTTTTGTGCCCAGGAATATCCTGGTCTGGTTTCCCGCTTCAGTCCACTTTTCAATCAGCTGAATGGGAGACTCTGCCTTCCCGGAGCTCCAAATGCCAACTAAAAGGGCACTCAGTTCCATATCCTCCAGACTGAGAACCACCGCGCTGGGGCACCGGCAAAACGGCTGCGCCAACCAAAACAGTCATGCTGGTGACCTGTGGGGCTCCTCTGCCGGGAATCTCCTGGTCTGTGGACAATGAAAATTCGTCTGAAAATGTGGCATCCACTCACTCTCTGCGCTTTCACTGGGAGCTACAATCCTGAGCTGCTACTAATCGGCCATCTTGACTCTCTCTGGAAAAAGGTATTCTAATTAACATATTGAGAGCTCTCCACTGTGCTTCTCTGCAGACAGTTTTCAAGGAAAGATTCAGCACCACTTGATTATCTATGGAACCAGAGTTGTGAATAGACAACTAATGGAGAAAGTCTTTTGACTTGGCGCTCAGGTTGTATTCTTCGCATTCGTTCATGGCACCAGCTGTATGGATGTCTTGCCCAGAGGCAGAAAGTTTCACTACTCGACCACTAGCTGGTCTGGTTATAGGCAAACTGTACCACCTCCAGTATCCCTTTAAGAAAATATTTCTCTTGCCATCTGCCAAGAAGCCAGAAACTGTTTTAAGTTGTGAAGGTTTGGACTATCCTCTTTTTCATTTATTCAAGAAAATGATATATATTGGTTGCCTACAACATGCCAGGCGCTCTGCTAAGAGTTGGATTATATGTGATGTGAGGTCAACTACCTCTAGGAGAAAGAGATCATTTTAAACTACAAGTGGGTTCTGTGCATGAACATGAACTGGAATTCAGCTCAGATTGTTCAGAAGCCTTCTGTGTGCTGGGTATTCCTATATCAATTATTCCATGCAATATGCATATTTTATAAATTTTAAAAATCAGACAGTGTGATTAGTCACCTCCAGATCAGAGTCATGGAGTAAGGCTCCTTCACACAGTGAGTTCTCTCTTCCAAAACTCACCTTTATATGCCACATTTACTACCTTGGAGTCGGCTCCGCTACACTGGTGTTTTCTCTTCCATGATATATGCCAAACTTGAAGAAAAATGTGAAGCAAATTAATGTATTTTATGAGAACCAAGAAATTTCAAAATTCCCTAGAGACTAAAGTTTTAAAATAGAAATAAAATGCAAATAATAAGCATAGTATTTTTAGAAATATGGCAAATGAAGGTAGATTAAAAATAGATTAAATCAAAAACTAACTTTTTTAGTTTTGATAAGACAAACAGATGCCTACAAACTAAATACAATCTCTTGGTCAAGTTCTTTCATGTCCTAAAAGAGGGGTCCGGTTGAAAACCTTAATTAAAATTTCTTGGACAAGTCCCATAAATTTGAAACTCAGACTGGAAGCCTGTACGTATGTGCCAATAATTTTTCAGGCTAGATAGAATACAGGTCCTTGGCTTAAAATTCAACTCCCTCCAAAACCTGGTGGGGAATTCTTCTTCCAACTTGGACCAACCCTCCAATCTGATTTCATTGTGTCTCCTGAGCCCTCATAATGGTCCATGCATGTCTGGGTAATAGCACTTACACTATATTATAGTCATTGGTTTTTCATCCATGTTACCATAGATAATAGTCTTAGAAGACAGAAACAGAATCTTTAAAGTTAACTTGTATTGAGTACGTAACCCTGTGCCAGACATTGCTCAAAGTGCTTTTCTTACTTAATTCTCAAAACAGGTCTGTGGTCTAGGTAATATACCCATTTTACAGATTAAGAAAAAGAAAAACAAGTAAACAAGATTAGGTAACATGACCAAAACTAACAACTAGTAATCCAAATCTAGAATTTAAATCCAATAAATCTAGCTCCAAAGTCTAACCACTTAACCACAAGGTTTTCTTCTGTTATTCGTATTTTTATGCCAATGCTAACCCAGTCCTTAGCACAGAGCAGACGCTCAATAAGTGTTGGACTGAAGGGTGAATGAAAGCCCAAAGCATTTCCACCACTAGCACTCACCCACCTCCTTATATCTCAGCCTTCACAGCAGGAGATTTACTGCCCAGACTAAAATTAAATTAGATTGCTTTTCTTAACTACATACTGACGAACCTGTGAAAGGAGACAGCTCAGAAATATGCTATGTGGCAAGAGAATATCAGTGCAGAACTAAGTTCCTCACACATAACCCACTAAGTGGTATTTGAGAGTTGGCTATATTTGATAACACATACTTAGATCCACATATCTCAAGACCTTCATGAAATATTCATAGCTTTATGTTCATGAAATCCTCATGCAAGTCATAAATACTAACAATAATATTTTACCAAGAGAAAAAAATACTTATGAAATTAAGTGATATGATTTGACAAAGGCCTGTCAGTAAATCTCTGGCTAAGTCTAAATAGATTCTGTAAATCTAACTATGTAGTCTCAAGAGGAAAGAATGAGTTTTCTTCCTCTCCCTCACCATCTCTCTGCTTTTGTTTTTTTCTTCTTCCAGGTTCCCTTTCTTCTCTTTTTTCATGTGATCCCATTTCTGCCCTCTTCCAAACATAAGAAAGAATGAAGTAGAGAAAAATGGAAAAATCCCTGCAGAAGCCAGAAAGCAGAAAATTCCTAAATTCCTCAGAGAACATTCACCCTTTCCTTTTCTGTTACCTTCATTTTCCCCTGCAACTACTTAATAGTTATAAAAGTGTTACTGAAAACTTACTCTGCAGGTAAATCAAATGTCATCCTAAATAGACTCAAAACCAAAATTTTCTTTGCCCAGCACTCTGTCAGAACCATACTGGGATTTTAACATTCCATATATTTGCATCTATTTTATCCCCAGAAACAATAAGACCAACAAGATATGAAGTCAACCTTCCATTGACATTTTTTCCAGCATTAATCAAGTAGTAATTTTCTTTTTTAAAATCTTTTTTGCTATGAGGACATATGGACATGAGACTGCCAGAATTTAACCAAGCAATGTCAAAAATATGAGACAATATAATTGTATCATTTGTGCAGGAAAAGTACAGAAATCTTTCTACATCTTCCTGTCACTAGAAATCTATTTATGAGGACAGAGTGAACCTGAAGGATATAATTTTTCTTTATTGGACAGATTGATTTATAATCCTAATATTGAGCAGATAATAAAATACAGATCCACCAAAAAAGTATCAATGTAATTTAGACAGCCTTAAAGTGTTAACACAAAATCAATATTTGACATATTAATATACTTAAATTTTATGCTGAAATGCATTAAGGGTTTAATGGAAGAAAATAAAATTATTCTAAGGTTCCAAATTAAGTAGAGTTAATACCACAAACAACATATCATTTTCACTGTTTCCTGTTGTAAAAGTTCTAAACACAGTGGGGAAAAATTTGTATAGTTTTTCACTGATATAATAATAATTTAAGTCTCCTATGATTAAAAAAATAAACTATGATTAGTTCAGTTTTGAGTTAGTATTAAAAATGTTTTATTTTTTATGTTAATAATAATTCATATGCCTGTAATTTTTAAAAATTAATTTCACAGACATCTATTCATATTTCTTTTTAAAAAGAGCGAATAAGCAAAGAAAGAGTACAAAGATATATAAAGAGCATTTTAGTGCATTTGAAATATAATTGGGCATGTGGGAAGATATTCAATGTGCATGATAAAAACACATAAAAATAAGAGCTGAAATATTAGAATCTATACAGTAAAAAAGGAAAATCCATGAGGGCTATCTGCTATTAACTCTCTTTTGATGAGGAATACTCAGTTATTTTGATAATTAGCGTTTGGTGAGACATGAACCACCTAATTTTGCATTTTTCTAAAATGTAGAGCACTGTGTTTTAATCTATAATCAATGCCTTCATTGTAGATCTGAGCATAGGTACATAAAATTAAGGGAGCATACTTTCAGTATTTTTTTTTTACACACTGAATATTATATCAGAATTTTAGATTATTTTCAAGGTCCTTTTCTTTTTTCTTCTGATCATAAAGTGTTTGGCAGTAATCTGGGCCCCCATCTGCTGGTCGGTTTGAGAACTCCTGAAGTTAATTTATTTGTGTCTTTAATTTCTGCTATTACTTAATGTTGGTACCCATTCCCACTTGCACAACATTGTACATTTTATATGCTTTACAATAATATTTGTAACGTGCCCCCACAAAATGAAATCTTGAATTTTATCTTTGCAATTATCTAAATTAGGCACCTTAAGTTTCTCTAAAATACAGGAGAAAAAACAATTAACTTGAGACAACCTTATTTATGCCATTTCTTTAAGATTTATAGAGTCTATGAAGCAGACTCATTTGAAGAAAAATGTCTGTTGAATAACTAAATATCTCTTACTTGTTATTATTTTTGTTTCTAAGTTTCATTCCATAAGAGGAAATAGCTTCTGATAGCCTAACTACATGATCTCCAAGGTTCCTATCAGTTCTAAGATTCTGCAGTTCTATGAAAATAGATTGATGAAGAATATGCCCAAGGAAGATTTTATTGCAAAATTACTTCTGTCTGACTCAGGCCCTAAAACTGAGGGTTTGAACTAAGGATATTTTAAAGTCAAATAAGAACACTTCTGCATTATTCATAAGCCAACTAACTAAATAAATGAAGCAACATTTTTCCAAAGACTTTGATGATATGTGTTCTTAAAATAGCCTTGCCTTTGTTTTCTTTTCCCTTTCTTTTCCCTTTTACTTTTTCTTATAATTATATTACTTGGGATGATTCAAATATCTTCTTCCTGTCACATTAAAACTTCAGCCTCTTGTTACTTCTTTGACACTGTTTTAACATACTTTTAAATGGATTTCATACTTCATCTGCAATAAGCCATATTATTTCAATTAGACCTAACATCCATATTCAAGAAAAATGAAAAGATATTTACTTGGATTTAGTTGAAATTTTTTTTACCTGTTTCTCTAATCTAGATAAAACATATTTCTAAAGAAAATCAAAATGCTTACTCTCAGAATATTAACAAACTAGATCAATCTTGGAAAAACAGGTAAGAAATGTCACCAGGAAATTTTTATTAAAACAGTAAATGATTAGTTCTGGAAGAAGAGATGTATCCGTTCAAAATACATTTTTACTATATTCCAGGCTTGAATTTCCCTAAGGCAAAGAAATTTTGTTTAACAAAGAAGGCTTATATTATGCAATCAATACAAATTCAATAAGCAAGACTCAGCTTTAAGTCACCAAATGTTCCTACACTATTCTATGTACTCTATTCTGGCTGAAATAACCTCTGGCAACCATTTATAGAGCATTCAAACGAGACTCAGTCTCTCCCATTTTTAGAAGCACACACAAACACACACACACACACATACACACACACACACACACATACTGAATTTCACATTCACAGTTAGTTGCTATGTCTACTCTCACCTTCACAGCCCATGTTGGAAAAAAGCTGTCAGTCCAATAAATGTTGCCCCCAGTCTCATATCTCACATTTATGCCTCAACCCACTGCAGTCTACTGTTGATCCCGCTTCTCAGGTGAAAACACTTCCTAAAGCCTTCCACATTGCCAAAAGCCGATGGCATTCTTTAGTTAACATCTCAAGTTAAACGTTTCATGACATCTTAAACTGATCAACCAGCAAGCTCCTATAATCACCACTACCCCTTGGCTTCCTTTCTGTAGTCCCATATTTTAATTGCTCCTGGAAGACATCCTTGGTACATAATTCTTCCTGGCCCACATAGCCAAACAGTTAGCAAGTTCTGCTGGTTCCGCCTCCAAATGACTCACGTGCATCGTTGTTTTCAATCTCTCCTGCCTTCCACTAAGCTGACCCACTATTACCTCTCACCCAGACAATCCATCCTCCTAAATTATTTCTCCATATCCATTCGTATCCTCACTGAAGCCATACTTTAAAGAAAATAATTTTAAGATCCAACTTAGGTCATGTTAAGAATTTCAAGGTTTTCAGTGACTGCCCAGTGGGATTAAGGTTCTAAGTATTAACCTCAACTATATGAACCTCTATGACTAGGACTTGACATGCCTGGCCAGTCTCAGTGTGTGTCCTTTACCTCTCACTCCCACACCCCCATCAAACTCGGTCTATGTCTTTATCATGCCTACCTTTGGACTAGAGCTACTTATAACCTTCTCATCCTTAAGACCACAGGTAAACATCACTTTCTTCATTTTTTCCCAACCCCTAGGTCCAGTTACGAGTATTTGTTAATTCACTTCCACAGCATCCCACATTTCTTCTCCTCAATACTCAGCACAACCTACTTAAGTACTTTTTCTGTGATTTTTGTTTAACTCCCATATGTTGCAGGATACTATTTTAAAATATTAGTTAATATCTTTCCCAGGTATTTTCTGTTGAGCTTTAGTCCTCCCACCTTGGACTACTAGACTATGAGCCTCTATTATCTAAAGGGAGGATTATTACAATTGAAATATAGAAAAACACAAGTCAAATTCTTGTCATTAGAGTTTTAAAATCCAAGGCTTTTGAAATGCACTTTTCAGTCTTCTGGTCCACTCCACCTAAGTTCAGCATTATAAAAGACTAAAGATTTCAAGTGCACAGGGAAGAATGGAGTCAAAGGAACACTCACAGATTGGTAAGCCCTGTTCTACAATGTGAAGAGGAAGAATGGGAGGACTTCCAGGTGAGCTGAGGGAATCTGAGAGCAGTGAGTACCTAATCTTTATTCCCAAGTAAAGACTGAGAGGAGGAAAGCTTCCAAATACTTTCTCACATATGGCATGTACAATGGAGAATTGCTCCTGGTTGTGGGAGCATTTAAGCAGAGGGGTTGAATTCTTCCTTTGGATCAGAGAAGCATACAGAAATGGATTAGAAAGAGTTGAGACCACATTCACTTCAAATGGGAGAGAAGTCCTCTCAGCAGATAGCCACATGGACAGGTGATGACCCGATACTAGCACCAGACAATTTCTCCTGCCCCAAAGCCTTAACATGCTAAAGGCACGTAGCACTTAGGGGAAAAAAATCCTAGAAATAATATTTATTTTCCAATACCTGGCACAATTAAGGTTTTAAGTAGACAATGTGTTATTCAGAAATTGGGTGTTTCAGTCTCTAGAAATAAAGACTGGTCATCACAGTTGCTTAAACAGCATAGCATTTCAGCCCTCCTATACTAGAATTCCTAAGGTCAGCAATCCAAGCATGGCATGGCAACTTTCCTTTCATCAGTGACCCAAACCCTACTTAGAAGTGGCATCCATCTCTAAGTGTTCGGTTAAGGCTTAAAACTTAATAAAGGAGAAATAGACAAAGAATGGCCCATGCCAGCTCTCTGTTTACCATAAAAAGTCTTTCTAGAAGTCCTGCAAACCAGCTTTCTTTTACATATCTTTGGCAACCACTAGCTGCAAAAGAGGCGGGACAGTGTTATCTTTCAGCTGGTTCTGCTACTAAGGAGGAAAGTGAGAATGGATCCTGCATAGCAATATACAGAGAATAATTTAATTCTTAGGAGGAAAACAAGAAGGTAAAAGTGTGCATGTAGCTTTGTGAGCTAAGATTTACATACCCGAGTCTGTCTCCCCTGATAGTAAGCTTAGAGAAAAGCAGGGTGTATTTCTCTGTTACAATTATATCCAAACATTTAGTTCAATGTCTTCTGCTTAGTAAGCAATCAACATATGCTGAATGAATAAATAAAATAACTAATGAAGAAAGAATGGATAACTGAGTACTTGTGACCTTCCACCACTCAGCATCACTTAGAGTTTACTTGATGTTTTAACACAATACAACAGGCTTCAGTGCTACTTAGTGAGTATTTCTGGAGCTCTATGTCTGGGAACATGGTAAGATTGTATGTCCATCATTTCTTGTGTCTGGGTGAAGCCACTTGATTGTGGCCAATGAGCAGGAACAAATGTGACATGTATATCTTTTGGGCATCAAAAGAGGGATATAACTGCCAACAGGAGATCGGCTAGCACTTTCATTCCTACTGCCACACCAACCAACAATGTCTAAGCTGGAAGGTTCTCCATTAGCCTGGGACTCTCAGAAAGGTGACATGAAGCAGATGACCTGCAGTAAATGGCATTGGCAAGATCATATCCCCTGGATTCACAGACTTACTTTCCTCATCATACAAATGCAAACTCTTAACATAGTCAACTGAGGAGACATTTCACTTGCTATGAGCACATTAAATTTAAGTTTTAGATCCATAATCAATTTGGTTTTTGAACAGCCAAATTTTAAAAGTCAAGACAAAAATAATCAGTTTGATATAACTGCCATAATAAACAAATTCAGTGTGAATAAAAATAGAATACTTAGAGCAAAATATAATTTCAAGAAAAACCATTGCCTTAATATTTTAAAGAATCTAGAAATAAAATTTTTTTAATTGTAAGTAGTTATATTTGAATCAGGGTGAATAATAGCATTATCACAGGTGGTACAATTAAAAGAGTTCTTCTTTAATCCCTTTTGCCACACATATAAATTAGTTGTGTGTCATATGCATTCACATGTAATTATATAATAAAAATATTAAATAATACAATATAATAAAAATATACATGCTTTTAAAAGACAAAAATCTCACTGTGGTAGCTTTAAAGTATACAAATCTGGCTAACTGATTTTATTTCTTATTTTTTAAATCAATAATTAAATGAAGATTTTGAAAATTGATTAAAAGCTATGATATCTTTTTACTCTGAAATTTTGTAGAGTATAAAAACTAAATGTAACTTGGTTAATACCAAACAGTATTCTTTTTCACACATAGTATAAGTGAAACCTCTGTTCTAAAATATCAGAAAATCATTAAAAAGCAATATTTAGTTTCTTTCAAATGGGGAAGTTTAAGGTGTTTTTAACTATTTTTCCCAACATACAATTTTTTGGTTATTTGGTTATATGACTTGGATCCCCTGCATGGTAATATTTCTAACTGGACACTTGAGGTGTGCTTGAGATATAGTACCCTTTACTGGATGAGCTGACAATTCTCTATGAAAATGAAAAAGATGTTACATTGATGTCTGTTGCTTCAAATGACTAATAGATAAATTAACTACCCAGGCAAGAAGAGTAAATGAAAATAATTGGGCAACTCTTTTCTTGTAATTTCAACTTATAACATCTCTATAGATAGTGTCATCTGAATGCAGATTGAAGCTAAACTTGTTAAAGGTTCTGAAATTCAGAGTTTATATACAATTTTGTTCTCCAGTATATTTCTAAATTTCATGAATAACTTAAGAGGCCTACTAACATCACTTTACTAACAAAAGCAGAGAAAAATCTAAAAGAGTTTAGTGAGGCAATGTAGGAGTAAAGGGATAACACTAAAAATTAAGATATAAATATAAAACATTTTAGATATTTTCCAGCATGTTTATTTGATCCTAGGACACTGAATGTTTGCATCACGTTGAAGATTATGAATCTTCTATATAATAATTCCAGAAAAAACAAGAATCAAACATTGTCAGATCAGCCCATGGGCAATTCCAATACCTAGGTATACAAACCTCATTTAATTTTACTTTAAGACTGGTCTTTCTCTTGAATTAAATGATGATGAATTTGAATAAGGTACCCAAATCATCACCATTTTAGTTCACATAATATGTCTTTGTAAAGGATCAAAATGAGTCCACAATGACACAGTGCCAGGAAGGTTATTTGGTCCAGAAATCATATGCTCAAGCAGACGATGAAGAAAAAGATTGTAGGTATGGCATATGCTTGACAAGCCATGGAATACCAGCTGGGCTCTGCTTCCTCCAGGAAGCTCCAGCTGGTTGGTGGTATGGCATCCTTCCAATGGCAACAGTTTCCTTTAGGCCACTACAGAGTCCAAAAATTTGGGCCCCTCCTGGTTCATTAGATTCACACAGTCATCATGCAGACACATATTGTGAGTAGAAGGTGAGGGTGGGCATAGCCTGATGTTACCCCACAGGCTAGTTCTTTGTTGTCTTTTAAGTCTACCCATTCCCACAGCCAGTTTGCAGATTCCTGGTCACTGACTTTAACTTTGTTTTTGATGACAAAATATTTGGTTCCACAACTATTCAGAGTCCACCCTGTGTCTCTTTTGACCTTAGGTAACTTAAATCTATTTCCTTATTTCCTTCCTTACCCTCCTTAAAAGAAAAAGAAAAACTTAATGGAACATTGAATTTTCTATATTGCAAATTATTAGAGTTTCTGTCAGAAGAGATTTGAAATACAACATGAAATGATGTACTCACATCCCTCACCACCACCTCCAAATAACTGAATTACATAAATAAAACTTTATATGAAAAATGCTTTGCTACAATTTAGGGGAAGTAAATTTAGAAGAGCTGGCTCATTGTAGGAAAATTCAACTTATCTTTTCCCGATCATTTTATTTAATACAGGGAAAGAAATTTATGGCAGTTTAAAAAAATCTATTACTGTTTCTCATAACTGAATCCATTATTTTTCTCCATGATCCATCAGGTAAAAACAAGAATAATAGATTGCTTTGACAGAACCTTGAATATAAATGTCCCCAAGAATCAAATACAGTAAGTTAAACGGGTTTCAGGTGGTATTAAAACAGGAAAGGATAACCTTCTTTTCATATTTCAAAATCAGATATTACCAAAAAATTTATTATCATTAACTACTAAAAGGAAACAAACCATATAGCAGCTGAATTTTCACACTGAAATGGGAATATTTCTATTCACTCCTATATGTGCCCAAGAAAAATTAAACATGAAGAAATGAATCCAAAAACAGGAACTATTTTCTTTTCATTTTTGCTAACTGATTTTTCATAATTGACTCCTTGATTGCATTCGGCTAGATGACTTTAAATAAATAAGTGAAGTTGTTATATACACAATCAACTAACTTAAAAGATTCATTTTGCTCTTATCTTAGAAATAGTTTCTGTTCATAAAGGAATCAAGGAGTTCTATAATCTTTAGCTTCACATGACCCATTTTATTCCAAAGTCGTCAAAGAAGTTTGGGTGTATATGCACACATCTGCCTGGAATACACACACACACACACACACACACACACACACACACACATATATATTTAGAGCACAAAGAAAGATGAGGTAATGATGCTAGATGGGTGGATAGATAGATACATAGATAGATAATTCAAACAGTTAATTCATCTCAGGAAATTTTCTCCTTAATGAACACCTCTCCAGCATCTCATATTCTCTACTTTTATTCAGATAAACCAACCTCCCAACTTGTCTCCGAGGAAGGTGACCACATTCCCAGCTTCAGTGTCAGAACTTATTCTAATCCAATCAGCACATAGCATTCACATTAAGTCTATTATTCGTCCATGCCTGGGCATAGGACCCGAGTTTGCCTGAACACAAAAATGAAAATAATTTTTAATCCAAGCTGGGGATGGAGATTTCCCATTTTCTTCTGCTAGATGAGAAGAGAACGAGGAACCCCAGTTTTGCCATTGATAGCCAGCTGTTACCCCAGGAAGGAGGGCAATGCTGATGGCAGAGGGAGGCTTGGAAAAGACACGGGTCTTTGTTGACATCATTGAACTGCTAATGGTAATGAGCCTGGTGCCCTCCCTACTTCCTATCTCCAAGTTAAAAGAGTTTACAAATTTAGTTCTTGTTTAATCTACTTTGAATTTGAGTTTCTGTGACTGTTTAGATAGGCACCTCTCCTTTAAAGAGAGGTAAGAGAATATACTCAAAATATCCTGCTTTCTCATGGCTTGTTTCATTCCTATTGCTTTACCCTGGAAGATCTTTGAATATATATTTGATTTTGAAACCACTTTGAAAAAGTCTACCTAGTCATCTAATGATAGAGAGAATTTAACACATCCATTGCTTAAAAAAAGCAATAACTGTGCTACAAAGGTTAATGCAAATTTAAGATGAGTAAAAACCCTCTTAACCTACCAGACCAAAAAAAAAAAAAAATTTAATAACCAGGTTCAGATATTATTCCTAGCCTCTAGTTCTGAAATACAGTTTGTCCTATTTTGTAGTCCATTTAAAACTCTTGTCTGTATGCCAAAGGGTACTTCTGTTTCTTTATTAATTACTCAGAAGTCTAGGCCACAGCAATCCTACTGTTCTCTCATTTCTCAGACTTTGCCAGCTATTAGATGTTTCTCACATTTCCATAGATAATAACTCATCAGCTTTGCAACCTGATTCTCAACATTAAGAGATTAAAACTAATGTATATGACTCTCAGATGACACATACTGAGGTATAGAAAAATTCCATCATTTCCTTCTGCAAAATGAAAAAGATTTTAATTCATTTTCTCAACAGCTGCATCTTTTTTTATGCATAGAAAAAAACGTGCAATTACTCCAAGTACAATCAAGTCATTTAACATGGCTTTACCATCATTGTAGTTACAGGATATTTTAAAAGAGAAAAAAAAAATCTCAAAGCACAGGTCCTGCTGTGCAGCAAAGCAATCAAATTCCTTCATAATAACAGCCTGATAGGATTCAGCAATCTGAGGAATAATGAATAACCACTCTAATCAGTAAACAGGAAAATGCTACAACAGTCACTGAGTAAAATCTGACTATCATCTGTTGATTCTCTTGATCGGCATTTCAAACAATAAATAGAAATGTAAGTATCTCTTAAAAAGAAAAATAACTTTGTTTAGCGTGCTTAATTTTATCAAGCAGTGAGAAAATTGTATATCATCCTGACTCTCCTGCAATGTTGCCCAGTCAATAAAATGCACAAATAATCTTTTCTGCACTACATGGCCAACTTTATCCCATCACTTCAATTTGTCAAGATAAACTGATTTTGCAGTTGGTTGATAATATTGTAGGAATTATTTGAATTTGTTTTGCTACTTCATTATTTGATATTCTTCTCCAGTGTTCATCTTATAAAGTTATTTGCATCTGAATATGAAGATTCCGTTTCAAAATAGTCCTCAAGTTTCCAATGCAGTGTCTCAAATGTAGGTCGTTCCTTAGGCTCTGCATTCCAGCACTCCAACATGATGTTGTAAAACTTCTGTGGACAGTTGGATGGTTGCGGAAGTCTATAGTTTTGCGCCAGCACCTGAATTACCTGGGCACCTGTCATACCTAGAAAATGCAGAATGGAACCAACAAAAAACAAGCTAAAGATCAGAGTCTTAAACTTATAGCCACTTATAGTCTAGGTTACTAAGTAAGTCAATTTCCTTGGCAAAGCTTTGAGGTCTACCATCCCTTTCCCAGGTTAAACAGATTAAACTAAATCCTGC
Source organism: Alouatta palliata (assembly GCA_004027835.1). Taxonomy (NCBI): domain Eukaryota; kingdom Metazoa; phylum Chordata; class Mammalia; order Primates; family Atelidae; genus Alouatta; species Alouatta palliata. The sequence continues at coordinate 28,513 of PVKV010005627.1, forward strand.
AGCAAGTAATGTCTATAAGACTGCAATTCAATAGCAAAGGAGAGGGAAGCTATAAACCACCTCATTAATGCAAATTATCATCATCAAATTTTATCTATCAAGCTCCTGCAGATACATAGTATGGTCAGCCTCATAAGTCTGCCCTCTAAGTCTGGGAAAAGCAGTTAAAGTCACACCTAAGTAAGTGACCTGCAGCAGAAAGGCCCACTTCAGAATTAATTACTCACCACTATAAGGCATTTTGCCATAAGTAATGATTTCATAAAGAAGGATTCCAAATGACCACACATCGGACTTAATGCTGAATTTATTAGTACGAATGGCTTCGGGCGCAGTCCACTTCACCGGCAGCTTTATTTCGTGTTTAGATTCATAGATGTCTTCATTGTCTACCTATTAATGCATTAAGCAATCAAGCCAAGGCAGGAGGGCGGGCAGGCGGGAAAAAAAAAAGAAAAAAAAATTTTTTTTTAAAAAGGAATCAAGCCAAGTTAAAGCAATTTTTTTGTTACCCTCATTAATCTATAACCTGCTTCATATTAAAATTTAGAGAGAAAAGATTCAAAAATCAGCTTAGATCAATTGACAATTACAGTAGCAAATTCTGAATCTGGCATACAAGACTGTAAAATATGTGGGAAGTCATTAATAAAATATTATTTGAGAGCCTACTATGTGCCAAGAATAACACTGAAAGAAATATTCTACTACATTTGAATAATTAATACATTATGATTCTGACTTCACATCTGGTCTTGAGCAAAAAAACAAACAAAAAAGGAGGCAAAGTCTATTGTCACTGACTTTGATAATTACTATGTAAGGACTTGCTAATAATGAAAAGTAGGATCCAAGTGATTAAAATTAATCTATCAACTCACTGGGGTACTAATTAATTTACAAAAAGAAAAAAATGATGAATTCATGAAGATTAAAAGGGAATCATTTATTTGTTGCTTCATGCCATACACCCATATTTTTAGGGTACAATATGGAAATTTAAAACTAATTTAAGAGAAAAACACTTAATATAATGTCTCCTATATAGTATCTTTCAGACTGAGGTAAAAATGAAGGAATTTTAAAGCCAATGATTGCTGAAGAATTCTGACAGCATCCAAATTGGTCTGGCACACAGTGACTAACAGTGGTTAGGATAACACTGTACAAAGTGTATTGCTTTTGAAAAGGAAATAGAGGCAAACAGAGGTGACTGGTACTAACTGAAAAACAGATCATTAATTCAACTATGAACTTAATTACATACTTTCCAATCTGGTTGGTCATTGTTTTCTCTATTTTTTTTTCTTCTCCTTGATAAAGAAATAGGAATGTGTAGGTAGTTTGTCTTTAAGATCTTGGACTATTGAGGTGGTCTATGGACTACAGAACTTGGAGAAACATTGTTTTAAAGAATAGCAGAGTGTCTATTGGTCTACTAACTGTTAGCCTTCGGGCCTATTACAAAAAGTAAATAAAACAAAACTAAACCCACCTTAAAAACTCTGGCAAGTCCAAAGTCTGCTACTTTGTAGATATTATGTTCACCAACGAGGACATTTCTGGCAGCCAGATCTCTGTGAATGTAGTTCTGAGACTCCAGATAGGCCATTCCAGAGGCCACCTGTGCCGCTATGTCTACCTGTTGATTCAGATGGATTTTTGACCCAGCATCATCTGAGCAATAGGAGAAAAGTAAGAGATTTACTTTAGAGAACATTTGAACTATTAAAGTGAATTCCGAGAATTTCAAATCAATGAGCTATCAGAGAGGTTAAGTACAATGGCACTGATCTGTTGAGCAAAAAAATATATATATTAACACAACTTAATTTGCTGTGAAAGGTTAATAAGGCAACAATTTTTTCAGAGTCCAAACATATTCCAAGGCCCTCCCTTCCTTGAATGAATATTACAAGTAACAAGTTATCATATGATCCAACCATGGTTACAATTATCTGAGAGTCTGGCTGTTTTGCATTTTTTCTTTTTTTAAAAATTTATTTATCTTTTATTTTAAGATCAGGGATACATTTCAAGGTTTGTTACATAGGTAAACTAGTGTCATAGGGGTTTATCACACAGATTATTTCGTCATCCAGATATAAAATCTAGTACCCATTAGTTATTTCTCCTGATCCTCTCCCTCCTCCCCACCTTCATCCTCTCATAAGACCAATTATGTGCTGTTCCCCCTTATGTGGGTGAACATAGCTTCCACTTATAAGTGAGAACATAGGGGATTTGGTTTTCTGTTCCTGCATTAGTTTGCAAAGGATAATGACCTTCCCTTCCATCCATGTTGCTGCAAAGAACATGATCTCATTTTTTATGGCTGCATACTATTCCATGGTGTATACATACCACATTTTCTTTATCCAGTCTACCATTGATGGGCATTTAGGTTAATTCCATGTCTTTGCTATTGTCTTTGCTGCAGTTAACATAATGTGCTTGTGTCTTTATGATAAAACAATTTATATTCCTTTGGGCATATATCCAGTAATGGGATTGCTGGGTCAAATAGTAGTTCTGTTTTTAGATATTTAAGGAATCACTGCACTGTCTTCCACAATGGTTGAACTAACGTACACTCCTACCAACAGTATATAATCATTCCTTTCTCTCCACAACCTTGCCAGCATCTGTTATTTTTTGACTTTTTAATAAAGGCCATTCTGGCTGGTGTGAGATAGTATCTCATTGTGGTTTTGATTTGCATTTATCTAATGATCACTGCTGTTGAGCTTTTTTTCACATGATTCCAACACCACATGTCACTGACTTTTTTCTTCATGGAAATTTTACTTAATTCATATGGAATTTCTTTCAAGCATTGCATAATTTGTTTTAGTCATTGACCTTATAAAACAATATTAACTTTTATGACTGAGCCAATTAAAATTTCTCATTCTTCCATCATATTGTTTTCAAAAATTAACTCACTAACAAAAATGAAAGGACTGTCCATAGTTATAAAGTACGTATATCACATTTGTACCACCAAGCTTGATACATTATTTTATTTCTCTGCCTTAGTCTGTTATTAGAATAGTTTGCTCATCTCTCCAAGAGTAAGTACACCTTCAATAGGCAAAGTTTCTCCTACTTGTTATTCTCTATAACTAAGTATAAGAAATTTATATAGTACAATCAGTTAGATTATTAGTAGAGGGAGACCGATACTATTTTGTAGTGATGACTCATTTGTATTTGTATTTGTATTTGAGTTACCTATTTTATATTTGTACATAAAATAATACTGACTCCTTCTACTTTGAAATGGGGTAAGTCATCCCCGGGTAAGATTTAGCTGCCATACTGTTGACAGATGTTTTCATATGCCTGGAGAATTAAAAGAATTTCATATCAACTTAAACTAATATTATTTCTACATATCCCTGTATGAATAAGCTGAATATTACATAAAGTCCATTAAACTCATGGTCAAAAGCTTAGACACAAGCCCTGACTTGAAAGGCAGCTACGTACAGCACAGGGGTCAGGAGACCTAGTTTGAAGTTAGAGGCCCAGACTTTAAATCAAGGCCATGCCTGATATTTCTTTGTGACCTTAAGCAAGCAGCTCAACATTCCTATGACTTAGTTTCCTCATCTGTACAGCGATAATAGTAACTACTTTACGGTATTTGTTGTTAAAATGAGAATTAAAATGCAATAAAACATGGAACTTTCTAAGCTAGAGATACATATGAATTACCTATGTGGAAATGACTGAAGGAAGACAAGCCATGGGTCTGAAACTCAGGGGAGAATATGCAGCAAGAGATATAGATTTAACAGTCATAAGTTTTAACTGGGTGTTAAAACAGTAAAAGTGGGTGAGATTGCTAGGAAGTGACAGAGAAACACCAATATTGAGGGTGGGCAGAGGAAGATAAACCTATAAGAAAATTGTGAAGAATCAGCCAGAAGAATAAGAGGAGAAAACTACTAGAGAAACTTGTAACAAGTCAAACGTTTTGATAAAGAGAAAATGCCATTATAGTCAAATTCTACAAGTAAGTCCACGAAGAAAAGCACTAAGACATTTGTCAAATATAATAAGGGAGTCTCTGTTGATCTTGGGGATAGGAAGACAAATTTGACTGGAGATCAGGTATAAGGATTTGAGAGCTAAATGGGAGTGGAGGACATGGAGACAGAATGAGGAGGTGGCAAATTCCAAAACCCTAATCAAGAGGGAAGATGAGAAGGTTCTGGTAGAGGTAAACATAAAGTAACAAGAAAGCAATTGTCATAAAATTTGGGACAGTGAGGGGTTTTAATTGATAAATTATTCAGGGGTCCTGGCCACATTCTAATGCTTGCTCTGGTCAGTGACTGAATGGTTGCTTATTTGTTTGCTTTATAATTACATGTTAAACTATAGTGTATGATTATGTGTTTTCTACATATATACTATTTTTTAATAAAAATGAAATAAACAGGGTCAAAAGAAGTTTTCAAAGGACTTAAGTAATGTGTGTGTGTGTGTGTGTGTGTGTTTGTACATATATTTATTTTTTTAAGGCAAGTAGCATATCTCAGTTAAGATGTGAGGCAAAACTAACTGATTACCAATTCTTTTGTCCTTTCTTTTTTCCCTGGGCACACACACAGAAAACTACATTTCCCATCTTCCCTTATAGTTAAGTTGAGCCCTGTCACTAGTTCTGGGCAATGCACTGTGTGCAGAAATGATGTACATCATTTATAAGCCTGGCTCTTAAAATCTCCCACATCTTTATGCATTTCAAAATGGTAAAGTTACATGAGTCTAAAGCCCTGTGTTACCCTTTAGAGAAAGCCATCTAGCAGAGCAGTCTGGCCAATATTAAAAAAAAAAATGTCTATTGTATTAAATCATAGAGAGTTTTGAATTCTATGTTATAGCAGCTGATATTATTCACTCTAAAACAAGATGTGAGCATGAAACTAAATTATAACTTAGTATGCAGCAAAATGGCAAAACATTGCTGCTATTATGACCAAAATAGCTAGGCCTTTTGATATCAAATTCAGTCTACAAGAAAAGAAATGTATGGAAATTAAGACAAGCTGGTTACTAACAGTAAGTTATATGGTATATTCTAAAATGACTCCCAGTTATTTGTACCTCCTTATATTCAAGCCCCTGTGATAACCTCTTCTACTGAACATGGCCTGGACCTAGTGACTCATTCAACAACAGAATATGGCAGAAGTAGTGGGGTATCACTTCAAAGATTATATTGTAAAAGACTGTGACTTTGCCTTACAGATAATTACCCTGTTGTCCTCTCGCTTGCTCACTCTAATAAAGCAAGATGCTATGTTGCAAGCTGCCCAGTGGAAAGGTCCCTGTAGCAAGGAGCAAAGGGCATCTTGCAACCTGCAACCAGAAAGGAACTGATTTCCTCAGTCCAACAGTCTGTGAGGAAACGACTCCTGCCAAGAGCCACATCACTGAGTTTGGAACTGGATCCACCGCTGTTAGAGCCTTCCGATGACTGGGTACTTGCCAACACCACTGCAGCCTTCTAAGAGGCCCTGAATTAGGAGACCCAGCTAAGCTACACTTGGATTCTAACCACAGAAGCTGTAAGATAATAAACATTTGCTGCTTTAAGCCACTAAGTTTTGTGGCAGTGTTTTGTGCAGCAATAGACAACTAATACAGATTGATGTTACAGAGATAACATCAGTGCTATGAGTATAGTTAAAAGCATGAACTATGAAGCCAAACTTCCACTCTGGATGAGTTACTTAATCTCTACATACCTGTTTCTTCAACTGTGAAGTGGGACTCTGTTTGTATATTATTGGTGTATAGGGATGTTTGTGATTTTTGCACATTGATTTTGTATCCTGAGACTTTGCTAAAATTGCTTATCAGCTTAAGAAGTTTTTGGGCTGAGATGACGGAGTTTTCTAAATATACATTCATGTCATCTACAAAGAAAGATAATTTGACTTCCTCTCTTCTTATTTGAATATCTTTATTTGTTTCTCTTGCTTTAATGCCCTGGCTAGAACTTCCAATTCTATGTTGAATAGGAGTGATGAGGGAGGGCATCCTTGTCTTGTGCCAGTTTTCATTGGGAATGTTTCCAGCTTTTGCCCATTCAGTATGATATTGGCTGTGGGTTTGTCATAAACAGCTCTTATTATCTTGAGATATGTTCCATCAATACCTAGTTGATTGAGTGTTAAAGACTTCTTCAAGTAGAACTACAAATCGCCACTCAAGGAAATAAGAGAGGACACAAACAATTGGAAAAACATTCCATGCTCATGGATAGCAAGATTCAATATCATGAAAATGGCCATACTGCCCAAAGTAATTTATAGATTCAGTGCTATCCCCATCAAGCTACAATTGATTTTCTTCACAGAATTAGAAAAAAAATTACTTCAAATTTCACATGGAACAAAAAAAGAGCCCATGTAGCCAAGACAATCTTAAGCAAAAAGAACAAAGCTGGAGGCATCACACTACCTGACTTCAAACTATACTACAAGGCCACAGTAACCAAAACAGCACGGTACTGGTACCAAAATGAATATATAGACAAAGGGAACAGAGCAGAGGCCTCAGAAATAACACCACACATCTACAACCATCTGATCTTTTAGAAACCTGACAAAAACAAGCAATGGGGAAAGGATTCCCTATGTAACAAATGATATTGGGAAAACTGGTTAGCCATACGTGGAAAAGTGGTTAACCATATGCAGAAAACTGAAACTGGACCCCTTCCTTACACCTTATACAAAAATTAACTCAAGATGGATTAAAGACTTAAACATAAGACCTAAAACCATAAAAATGCTGGAACAAAACCTATGCAATACCATCAGGACATAGGCATGGGCAAAGATTTCATGACTAAAAATGCCATTTAGAAGGGTAATCATTAAAAAGTCAGGAAACAGATGCTAAGAGGTTGTGGAGAAATATGAACGTTCTTACACTGTTGTTGGGAGTGTAAATTAGTTCAACCATTGTGTAAGAGTAGTGTGGTGATTACTCAAGGATCTAGAACTAGAAATACCATTTGACCCAGCAATCCCATTACTGGGTGTATATCCAAAGGATTATAAGTCATTCTACTATAAAGACACGTACACATGTATATTTATTGCAGCACTATTCAGGATAGCAAAGGTTTGGAACTAACCCAAATACCCACCAATGTTAGACTGGATAAAGAAAATGTGGCACATATACACCATGGAATACTATGCAGCCATAAAAAAGGATCAGTTCATGTCCTTTGCATGGACGTGGATGAAGCTGGAAACCATCATTCTCAGCAAACTAACACAAGAAGAGAAAACCAAACACCACATATTTCTACTCATAAGTGGGAGCTGAACAATAAGAACACATGGGCACAGAGAGGGAAACATCACACACTGGGGCCTGTTGGGTGGTGGGAGACAAGGGGAGAGATAGCATTAGGATAAATATCTAATGTAGATGATGGGTTGATGGGAGCAGCAAACCACCATGGCACATGTATACCTATGTAACAACCCGGCACATTCCGTACATGTATCTCAGAACTTAAAGTATAATTTAACTCTTTTAAAAATTGGAAAAAAAAGAAAACTTAATGAAGTTAATATTTATAAAAGACTTAGAAATTGCCTGTCACAGAGTAAGTGCTAAAGTGTTTTTTAAAGAGAAAAGGTATATGTATGATCCTCTCCTATCAAGATCTCGTATGGTTCATTTTCAGTCAATCATCTAATTTAATACTCTGAACAACTATATGAAGTAAATGTTGAAATTATTCTCCTTCATTTCACAGGGATTTCTGTTACTCAAAGGAATAGGTGACAAGTTGCCTAATATATATTAGATGTTCTATAAGCATTTACTAGGGAAAAACCAAGCCAAACTAAATGTTTTTAAGATGGAAATGTGTATCCTCTTTAAATTGTAATAAGATGTATCTGTCATTAGTTACCATCAATACTAAAGTTTTTTGATAGGTGTCTCTCATTTTGGAGAAATTTATTACAAAAATTATTCAGCCAAGCTTAGAGACTGCAAAAATGGTTATATAGAAAAAATATGTATGTTATTTCAACTATCACTTATGACATCTAATCCTATTACAGTGGATAGAAAAAGGTTTGCACTGACAGACATAATACTGGAGAAAATTGCATAATATGTATTTCCTACTCTGAATGGTGCAGTTGCCTCATACTGTCTAAGTAAACCTCAATGCATACTTTTAATACAACCAGCAAATGTCAGAACTGATGTAAAGGTTCACAAACTTATGACCATTTACATTTGCAGCAAGAAAATATTTTCAATTATATTCTATTACTCAATAATCTTTCAGCTTAAAACATTCATCATGATGGGCTGCTTAGGAGTGGCACACTTATTTTAAGATGGCTTTCTTCAATGTGCACCCTTTTGATTGGGGAAGGGGCTGTCTGCGGTGAGCACGTCTTCATTACTCCTCCTGGCTGCTAAGCATCATCCTTACAAATGAAAGCACTGGTAAACTTGACCCTAATGACCTAACCTTGAAGCTGATAGGGTTCATACTTAGCCCTGAGTATACCGCATTACCAAGCCACAAAAATCCTCAATGCCAAAGGAGCTGGCCACGTACCAAGTGAATCTTTTCAAGCTGATACCAGGAGTACAAAAGCAAGTTTGATTCCAAGTCCTAATCTTGTTAGGTTCAAGATGGTCCCAACTTAATCTATGTATTCAATACCTAATTAGTACACACTTTCTTGTGTGCCAGACACTGTTCTAACTCTGAAACAAATAAACAAAAAATATCTGCCTGGGTGGAGTTATATTCAGATGATACTAAAAATAAGCTAAAAAAATAAGTTATACAGTATTATAAGATGCTTAACATCCAAGAAGAGAAAATTAAAAGCAGGGGAAGAGGAATACTTTGTCAGTAGAAAGAGATTAAATCTTAAAATTCAGAGAGTGACTAGTGAAGCAATCACCGAGATGGAAACATCGAAGTAAAAATGTTCAGGAAATGAGAAATGAGCATGTGAATAAATGTCAGAACAACAACAACAAAAATTCAGGCAGAGGAAATAATGAGTGAGGCAAAAGCATGCCCAGAGGGTTGGAAAAAATAGCAAAGAGGGCTAGTGTAGCTGACACAGACTGAGCAAGAGGAAGGCTGTAGGAGATGAGGTCAGAGAGGGAGTAGAGAGCCAGGCCATGAAGGACTTCATAAGTTACACAGAAATAAGAACCAATGGGAGTCATTGCAGCTTTTGAGCTGAGGAAAAGACATGCTCTGATTTACATTTTAACTGTAGCTCTCTAGCTGTTGTGTTGAGAAGAGACTGAAGGAGCCAAGAACCAGAAGAGGAAAACCAGTTGGGAGCTACTGCAGAATTCAGGAGAGAGGCAATGGCAGCCTGGATCAGGGTAGGAGCATTGAGGAGAGGTAAAATTCTCTATATATTTTGAAGGCCAGCCAATGGGATTTTGCTAGAGATGGAACATGAAAAGTAGAGATGACACCAAGGTATTAGGCTTGAGTATTGATAAGGTCAAAGAAAGAAAGACTGCAAGAGTAGCAGATTACTCGGGAGAATACAGGGAGATCAGTTTGGGGCATGTCATCTTGAGATGTCTAATGGACATATTATAGTAGAAATTAGAGCTGTTCAGAAACAATTATTTTTTTCTCCTTTCAAGCACCTTAGAGAATTGCACTTCCCTACCCTCTTTGACTTGACTGATTTGTCCAAAAGGAAAGGAAACAGAATTACCTCTGTTACTTCTGGTCAGATGCTTTAAGAATAAGGGTGAGATTAGTCTCATTCCCTTTTTCTGCCATGGTGATCAAAAGAACTGAGCCACCAGCCAACCTATTTTGTAACGTAGCATGGATAAGTAATAAATGTGTGTTAAGCCCTCAGGGATTTGCAGACTGTTAGTTATTGCAGCATATTTACATTATACAGACTAATACAATATTCAAGTGGAGAAGTTAAGAAGGCAGTTGGGTATGATTCTCAAGTAAAGGGGGAATAAAATTTGGGGAACTGTCAGGACATAAACAATTAAACATTGAGATTAGACGAAATTAATAAGGGAACTAGTGATGTTGTGAACAGTCTTGGAGAACATGAAGATCTTGAGAGGTCTGTGAATGAAGGAAATCACGTAGGTTGAAAAGAACCGCCAAGAAAGGAAGGCGGAAATGCCACTGAGTGAAGGGTCCTGGAAGCCAAATGAAGGAAGTGTTTCCAGGAGAAGAAAGCATCCATTGAATTAAATGCTGAGGATGGGGAATAGACCATTAGATGTAATTATGTGTATATTATTAGTGACCTTTATAAGGCATTTTTTGTTAGATATGACCCAAGACCACTTTTGCACTTTGTCCTGGGAATAAGGTAAAAGGGGTTATTTAATAGATTAGGTTAATCTTTCTATGGTGGGTAACATATTCTGATGCTGTTAAATTCAATATTTTTATGCAAGAAAGCTGGGTATATTTTTGTTTTTAACAGTATTCAACAGGCCTTATTATATTCTGTGTTCTTCTTATCTTGTTTTGTAGTTTAATGTTACCAGCTTCACAAGTTATCCTGAAATCACAGATATTCTTATCTTTCTGAAATCTTTGTTTCATTATTCTCATCTCTCTTTATCTGTATACATTCTATCATTCCCACCCTGACATTTCAAGAAATTATAGAAGTCTCCTTTTCAAGCATGAATTATTCTCTCAGTACTGACCTCACCTTCTTTGAACATCTCATTTTAATGCTCATTATACTATATTGTTGTTTACTAAATTACTCATTTGTAATAAATACCAAAATTTCACAATGCCCTTCAGTATTCTCTGACTACAGGAAGCAAATAGAGAAAAAAAGCAATAGTATATTCTGCTTTTTTGCCTGACAATTCTTATGTTGCCTAGCAGAGGAAGTATTTTAAACAGCAACAAGTACAATGTTGTCAAATACTGGCAAAGAAAATAAACATAGGATACTTCTCTCCCCTTTTTTCCAAATGCATTCCATGTTCCCAAATTCTGTGCCATAGAAAATATTGTTCTGCACATGTACCCCAGAACCTAAAGTGCAATTAATATATATGTGTGTGTGTGTGTGTGTGTGTGTGTGCATTTTGTAGAGACAGGGTCTTGCTACATTAACCAGGCTAGTCTCAAACTCCTGGTCTCAAGCAATCCTGGTCTCAAGCAGCCTCCCAAAGTGCTGGGTTACAGGCATGAGCCATCATAGCTGGACTGTTCTTGGTTCTTTGTACCCTAATCCCCCTACTTAATTTAAGGTGGATGCATCTGAGTAGCCAAGCCCAGGTCATCGACGTAGGCTTTAGCTGTAAGAGAGCTTGGGAGAGTGAGTAGATGGCCTTTCACCAATTACAGAATATTAATATTTTTCTGCTCTTTTGCTGTTCTGAGGGGACTTTTTGAAATAGGACCTAATGAAGGGAAAAGAGAAACATTGACAAAGTCTGATTAGGTGCTATTAGATTTCAGTCAGGTAGGTTTTTGTAAGGCTATAAGAATTTAATTATATTTATACCAACCTTTAAAATAAAAATTGTTAACACATTTTAAAAAAAGAAAATATTGGTCCATAACTGATAATGTTCAATTAGTCAGTGTAGGAAATAAAGTATCATGCAAATCATCCATTCTTTAATTTCCCAAATTACATTCAAGTACTCTATCTGTTGTGAATAATTTTCTCCTCCACTGCACAAATACTTTCCTTCCTTTGAGTATACAATATTTAACCTATTAAATAGTAGGTGAGCCATTCAATGTTAAGACATTCATTCTCACAGACATACACATAGTAAATATCCTTTGGGTTACAGAAGGCTTGCTAAATTGACATTTATAGGACTAGCTGAACTAAATTCCTCTTTTTTCCTTTCCTTTTATTAAGTCCTTAGCTTACTTTGGAGATATTCTTGCAGACTTCCATGTCTCATCAACTCTGTAATAATATAAATTGGATCTTCTAAAGTGCAAACAGCGTAAAGCTGGATAAGCTTTGGATGTCTTAGGTTCTTCATTATCTGTGCCTCCCTCAGGAAGTCATGTGGATCCATTGAACCTGAAACAAGAAGAGGGGGAAATCACTTTACGTTATTGAGGCATTCCTATCCTCACAGCAGCCTGGTGGGAATCATCAAGATTGCCTCCTGCTTCTCAGCAGAGTAAGAGCAGCAGAATCACAAATCTTCAGAGTTATCAAGAAGAGAATCAGTTCAGCCAGTGCAACCTAATAACTGGATGTGCTGGTGCATCAGGAGAATATGGTTTATATGTTATGACCTGTAGGTGAAGAGAGATTGATTCAGGTCTATATGAAAAATGAAGGAAAAAGGAGAGACTGATAATCTAATTGATAAAACAAACCATCTTAACACAAAAGGAAAACATTCTACTAACATGAGCACTGGAGGGCACTGAATATTTAAGTACTACAGCCAGAGTTTTTTGTACCCAGAGAAGACTGATAGCTGCCCTCTCCTTAGTTCCCACTGTGGGAACAGCTGGAAAAAAATCCTAAAACAGTGAGATTCTGTCATATTTTTGTCTTTAATTCTGTAAGAACGTAGTGTGTAGGCCAAGTGGAAAACATCCAAGACCATCCCCAAAAGTTAATGGAGTTTTTTTCACCTGTTTTACATGTTCAACTTGAAACTGATATTTAATATTTTCTCCTGTACTATCTGCTTCCACAATGAGAGCCTTAGTAGTGTGGCCAAATGGAGGAGAGACAGTATTAAGCTCTATTTAGAATAGTCTTCTGCAATTAAATTGTATTGTAATGGCTCCACTCTGACTCACCATGCAAGGTGTCAAGTAGTTACCATCAAATAAAATCTAGGAGTTATCTGGAGTTTACATTTCATCAGTAATTTTAAATCTTTTCTTTTAGAATATGATGTTTCAGATCATTGCTGTAATTAAAGGAATACTGTTATTTCACGTCTTAGTATTCACTATGAATAATGCACATTCTGTTTCCACTGATGCTCAAAGAGACTACTATATTCCTCATCCTCTCCATATTGAAGACTTTACAACTGATACATAAACCCAGCCATAGATAAGCTTTGACATTCTAAGTTAACGCTGTGACTTGTTTATTAATGTGAAGACGAGTTAGTTTCATGTGACCTGCACATCATTTCACATAAAACATTTAAGCAGTCTACCTTTTGAGAACCCAGAAGCTCAGAACTGGACTGATCAGACTGCATTCTAGACAAATCTCAGCTCTGCCACTAGCTTCCTGTGTGATCTTGAGCAAGTTATCAAACCACTCTAAACTTCAGTTTCTTCATCTATAAAATGTGGCTAATATTTTTACTGACACCGTAAGATCATTACCAAGATAATATCAATGCCTGGCATGTATGTATTCAGTGACTTTTGACGATTACTTATATTATCATTGGTATGCATAGTCTTGGAAAAACCAAACAGACCAGCTGTAAGAATATTTCATAGGCTAAGGACAAAAAGGGACAAGGACTTAAAGGGAGAGAATAGGAGAAAATGGCCAATTTCTCTTTTCAGTTACATGTTTCTGAGCTCCATCAATTTCATCTCTACCACTGGTTTACTCCACAAAACCAAATAGGATTAAAATTTGGAATCATACTTGCAAAACAGAGCTCAGAATAAGAGACACCTAAACCTAATAAAGGACTTTGGTCTTGATTATTACACCTAGTTTTGCCTATGATCAAATATCCATATGGTGGGGCCCACCACCACTACCACCCAAAAAACAAAGAAGCTTCTAGTGATAGTAGCAATAACGATCACCATACAAAAAATTAAGCTGGGTGCAGTGGCTCATGCCTGTGATCCCAGCACTTTGGGAGGTCAGGGCAGGGGGAATCACCTGAGGTCAGGGGTTAGAGACCAGCCTGGCCAACATGACGAACCTCGTCTCTACTAAAAATACAAAAATTAGCCGGGCACGGTGGTGGATGCCTGTAATCTCAGCTACTTGGGAGGCTGAGGTAGGAGAACCACTTGAACCCAGGAGGTGGAGGTTGCAGTGAGCCAAGATTGTGCCATTGCACTTCAGCCTGAGAAAGAGCAAGACTCAGTCTCAAAAAAAAAAAGAAAGAAAAAGAAAATTATATATACAATATATTTTTATGTTAATGAAATTTCTATGTGTGTGGCCATCAGACTCATGCAATGCAGGACAGTAAAACTCATTCCCAAATCAGACTATGCACAAGAACTGAAATCACAGTAGGTCAGAAGCCTCTGCAGGTGAAGTCTGTTTTAGAGCACTCCTTCATGGCCATACTGGTTATGGCTGACCAGCTGCAGAGTAAAGGAAACCCAGCCTCAACTCAGCTAGTAATGTAACATTAAATATTAATTTTTGCCTGTCAAAGCTACTGTGGGAGTTCATTTTGAGCTCATCTTTACTGCGTAGTAGCCTGCTCAGCAATAAATAGCTGCTAAGATTGATTAATGGCCTCAGTCAAGTGAAGACATTTAACCAATCACTAAACTGTTTGTGGCTGTTACAGTGTAAATCAATAATAATTATTCCTGTTGGAGAGAAAACTATCACGGGTTTTTTTAATATGAGAACTGTGACTTTTTTGTTGTCTTTTGACTTCCCAAAAGGCTTCCTTAGAGAACAGTGTTAGAAAGGCTAGCTAGGTGCCTCTTCTTAGAAAAGAATTATTAGATTGGATAATAAAGTTTAGCCACAATTATTAACAAGATTGGGATTTAAAAGTATATACACAAAGCGATTGTGAAAATCTAAGGTGCTAGAATAGAATGTCCTTACCTGGAATACTCATATAGCATCTGGCTACTTAAAAGTACCTCTCTTTTGTTTCATCTGGCAGATGAAAATGCTGAAACTGAACTCCTGCACTAGCAAATTTGTACTTCAGTGGACACATCTATCAGCAGCCCCATGGAGACTAACATTTATTAAGAACTTGCTGCATATACTTTACATACATTGACTCCATTTGTCCTCATAAAACCCTAGAAAGTAGGAACTATTATAATTCCCACTTCCAGATGAGAAGATTCAAAAAGGTTAAGAAATTGTCCAAAGTCACATGGGGCAGAGCCAGGTTGAAACACAGGTTTAGCTTATATCAAATTTGACAATATTAACTTGTTACGCCAGAGGATCCCAACATTTTCAGTTCACAGAACCCTTAGTGTCTCTATCACTTTTTTCATGATGCCCCCAAGTGAAAATAAAAACCTAACAGTTCTTTTGATTACAGGGTTAAATTCAAACAAGTCAAGAAGTATTTATCCTAACAATTTAATAGCCATTTGAAAAAGTTAACACAGGTAAATTGAAAGGAAAAGAAAAATTTTCTTTTAATTCTTAACCACAAGTGCTTCTAAAATGATATATGCACCCCTGGGGCACTGCACAACTTCTCCAATCTTAGAATCAGATTGAGCACTGCTACCCTCATGTTCTGGTCCCTGTTGATTTTTGAGTGGATTTTGCATTTGACCATAGCAACTATCAAAAACCCAGCTTCACAAAGATATGATTAACCAAAGGAATGTTGATCTAAGGTTGAAACCATGAACTACTTCAAGGTAGCAGCTTGTACAGTATTCAGAATGTTGACTTCAAAACTCTTAAATATTTCACAGCACTCTTGTGAATTCACCGTGGTGCCCCCATTAGCCTTGGCACACAGTTTGGGAACCATCATGTTACTCCACGCTGCTGACCAACAAATCCCAAGTACTCAAGTTCTGCCACCGGGATGTTTTCCAAACCTCTAAGAATTCTGGGTTAGGTAAACAATGCAGGTCCCCCAGAAAACTACAATTTAGCCTATGTTTATTATTTTTACCTCTGTTATTAAAGGTGCATATAAGGCTACTACAGTAATGTTGCACCTGTATAGACTGTCACTTCCATGGGGTGTGATACAATAGTAATAGATGTGGGTACAAATCCCAGCTATGCCATTTACTGACTTTTTCATTATAATAATAGTACTTTTTAATCAGTCACTTACTGTGAACCAGGTACTACACAAAACATTTCCACTAATCACTTAATTTATCTTCTTGGTTGGCCTTATTATTATCTCTATTTTACAAATGACGAAACTGGAGCATAGAGTTCAAACATTTGCTAAAGATCCAATGACTAGAACGTATTTGGAAAGTTACTTAATCTCTCTTTAAAATAGAGGGAATAAAGCCTGGATGAATAAATACTGATTTCATTATACTTTTACTTGCCATCACAGGAAAAAGGAAGATGGAAGGGAAAAAAATTTTGTACATTTTCAAATACAAGGTTCTTTAAATGGACCATTTTGCCTTTTAACCATACAAAATTTATACTTTTAAAAATAGTTTTTTCCTGAAGAGTATCAAGATTCCTTATGATTTTTTAAAAATATTTTCAGTTAAGTCAGTATTTGTTAACTAAGACTAGGAACAAAATGGGAAGAAGGACATTAGAAGACTGAATTCTAACTCCAGAGAAGAGATGAGTTGTCAGACTCTTCAATCAGCAATATTTTAAGACTCAACTGATGCTGAGGAAGTGTGCTCTTGTTTTTATATTTTAAAGCCTTAGCCATAGCTTGGGGTCACCCAGGTTAGAGAGAATGAGCACAACACCTGCTTGCTGCCAGTATTAGCCACCCCATGACCTCTTAGGTATTTACAGTGTTAAACTGAGCTCATAAAAATCAGCATATGCCATTTAACCTTTATTATTCTCGCACCTGGTTTTAATGTTTTCACTGCTACTGGGGTGGTATTGTTCCACAGACCTTCCCACACTTCGCCAAACTGACCAGATCCCAATCGCTTCAGAAGCTGTATGGAGTTGCGGTCTATCTCCCACTGGTCCACAGTTTTGTACGACAAATCAAATGGAGCTGGGACCTGGATCTGTTTCATAAAATAATGAGAGCAATTGTTAATTTTTAAAAATGTAGATTTAATATTATTTTGTTGAACATAATGGTCTAGATACTTTTAAAGAAAACATTTTTTAAAACAAAACATTGTAAACAGTCTTCTAATTACTTCAAAATCAAAAAACAATGGTGGGAGAATCTGCATTGTTAACTCTTCAAATTGATCTTCCACGTCTTGGGAAGTCAGGCACCTCATTGTCCATCTGTGTGATCGCATACCTAACGCCGTCCTCACTCAGGTCTGGAATGGCTTCTCTCTACCCCTTTGCCTAGCTAAATCCTCTCAGTTTCAAGGCCCAGTTGAAGTTCCATCTCACCCACAAATCCTTCCCAAACTCTTTGGGTATAGTATATATTATATGTATCATCTATTTTTGCATAATTAAATGTTTCATATATTTCAAACTCATTTTATCATTTCTTTATTTGTTCATTAATTTATTTACTCATTCATTTAGTAAGTAAAATTGTTGTAAGCATTGACAAGGTATCTTTCTATAAACAAAACAAGCAAGACTCCTGCCCTCCTAGAACTCATAGTCTAGTTTACCACCTGCCCTATGGTCTCTGTTGCAGCTTCTAAA
The DNA here is from genome assembly GCA_004027835.1 of Alouatta palliata. Taxonomy (NCBI): domain Eukaryota; kingdom Metazoa; phylum Chordata; class Mammalia; order Primates; family Atelidae; genus Alouatta; species Alouatta palliata. The sequence goes on from PVKV010005627.1 coordinate 46,059, forward strand.
CTCTGCTGTTATGGCACAAAAGAATCCAAAGAAAACTCATCTATGAATGAGCATCTGTGCAAATAAAACTTATTTCTAAAAACAAGCATAGGTCAGTGTGGGCTCAAGGGCCATGGTTTGCCTATACCTGCCTCAGGTAATAAAATTGTCATTTTATTAGCCACCCCATGAAGAGAAGCAGCCCAGTGGGGTTGCTTCCTTTTCTCCTCCAGATATCTGACAAATACTCAGATATCTGAAGGAAAAAAGTTAACTTCAATAAACAAACACAGTTTGAAAGCATTTTCACCTTTAAGCATGGTTTCCCCAGCTTGACACACAGGCCGTCACTTGTCTTGGTGTAGTGGCTCACAAACTCGTTCAGTGTTGAAAAGGTTCTTCTCCGGGTGACAAAAAAGCCCCCTTCATCCAGTCTTCTGATTCTGTAGTGTTTTACAACTCCTCCATCTAAAACTGGGACCCAAAATAATTCCTGTTAATAAACTTGCTAAAGCGAAGCAGATTTATTTACTTTGTGGTGACATTTTCAATGCATAAAATGAAATCTATATAAAATTCTATGTATTTCTTAACTTCGTCTCAGAAGACTTAAGAAAGTTTACAAACAATACAGAACAAAAGAGAGGCTGTGAGAATTGGGAAATAATACTGAAGGAAATATAAAAATAAAGGGGTGAGGCTAGCACTAAAAGAATCCATGCTTCGAAGTCTAGTACATGTGATTAAAACAAGCCATAAAATTGACTCTATCACTCTAGCATTGCGAAGAAGAAAACCTTACCATTTTGGGGTTTCACACTGTCCATAAGATAAAATCATGAAAGGTTTTTAGAAACAGTTCAACTCTTCCTGGTGCAGAGACCAGGGAGAAATTTCTCCCTTGAAATCTGATAATGTGGTGATGGAAATAAACAGTATGCTCAATACCACCTTATAATAATGCATGGAATTCCACAGGACTGTTCATTATACTGTACCTCAGTGCAGGTTGGTAACAGAATGTCCTAACACAGTTCAACAGAAGCAATTCCACAGAGCTTAAACTGATACAGTCCACATATGCAACGTTACAGCAGTATTGCTCACTCCAAGAGTAAGTCCTGTAGTATCTACAGGAATAACTAGACTGCATCATTTTTACCTAGTTTGGCTTGCAGTGGATATTTTGTTACTCTTGCCACCCACCTACCATTGGCCCTTCTTCTGTTAACAGCACCCCCAATTTTCCTCAGAGAATTTTTGCTTCTCTAAAAGCCTGTGGTCCAGAGGGACCTGGTAGCCACCTGGAGCTGAAGAAGACAGAATCAGTGCAATAAGAGCCAAGGACCCCCAATTGTAGGACTTGAGTTAGGAAGTTCCAGGAAGACAGGAAGAGTTTTGTTACTGGGGCTGTTGTTTTGATTTTGGTTTACTGATGGGAGTTTGAAGCTATTGGCAGAATCCTGGCCTCTAGGCAGGAAGCAAGCTTCCTGAGAAGAAAAGCAGCCCAGTGGGAAGCAGTCTTGATTTGGAAAGTGAAGCTTAATCCCAAGAGCCAGCCAAGCCTACAAGAGTCGATTAATTACTTTTTTTGGTTAAACTATTTTGAATAGGGATTTCTTCACTTTCATTCAAAATATTGAATAATGCAATTTATACCTATGCTTTCACTTAACAAAGTTATTGGTAAGTATTGAGCAGCATTTACCACTATAACGCTATTCTGCATTCCTTGCTAAATATATAATTTTATGCTTCAGTGATTAGTCAGGCTGGTACAATGCTCTTATGAAAGAAAAGAAGACATCCCAATCCCCATGTGGAGGTTTACTGAGGGCATGCCAATAGCTAGGACAATTTTTTTTTTTCAAAGAAAAGGAACTGGCACACAACAGAATAGCTAAAATGAAAAAAGTTAGTATTAACAAGGAAGTGGAGTGATTTCCCACACAAAGTTGACGGAAGAGTAATTTTTACCACAACTTTGGAAAACTATTTTTTCTTATCTACTAGAGTTGAACATAGTCATACATGTAATATAGTAATTCCACTCCTAAGCATAAAATCAATATATTCACCAATATATGTGTTTAAGAACGTTTTTAGTTGCCTGATTTTAAGGGTCTAAACCTGAAACAATCCAAAGGTTCATCAACCAATAAATAGAACTATCCAAATGTCTATCAGATAATAACAACGGAATTAGACAAAAAACTGTCATCTAGTGGAATGCAGATTTGTAAATAAACAAAAACTGCAGCTACACACAACAGTGTGAATGAATCTCGCAAACTCAAATATATAGTCTCATTATTAAAAAACAAGTTTGGGTGTGGTGTCTCACGCCTTTAGTCATAGCATTTTGGGAGGTTGAGATGGGAAAATTACTTAAGGCCAGGAGTTTGAGGCCTGTCTAGGCAACGGTAGCAGACCCTGTCTCAACAAAAAATAATAATAATAATTTTTAAAAATTAGCCAGGGTTGGTGGCACATGCCTGTAGTCACAGCTACTTGGAAGGCTGAGGCAAGAGGATAACTTCAGCTCAGAAGGTCAAGGCTGCAGTGAGTTATGATTGATTGTGCCACTGCACTACAGTCCAGTCTGGGCAACAGAACGAGGCACTGTCTCAAAAAACAAACAAAAAAACAAACAAAAATCTTAAAAACAAGCAAAGCTATTGATATGAGGAGTCAGTGACTGGGGTGTTAGCCTTATTCTGCTTGTTGACTTGGTGCTGGTTACCTGAGTTTATACACTTTGTATTCACCAAACTAAACTCTTACAAATTGTGTACTTTTATTGTATTTATCACACTTCAATTTAAAAGAATATTTTTTAAAAATTGGTTATTTGCCTCTGTTTATGAACAAATGGGACATCGAATCTCCAAACTGCTACGTTAAGGTTAATGCTGTATTATTTCAGTATAGAACGTTATTAAAGTAAATGTTACCTAATTTTCACCTTGGGTATAACAATTCTAAGTAACATACATGTAGAATATTAACTTCAAGCAAATAAGTTTTCTAGTAAGCACTGTGAGAAACCTGGCTACAAAATGCCCTTCTAAATAACTGAGTTGACTTGCAGAATAGGAGTATTTGCTGTAAGCCAGAAAAACGCAGGGAAATATCAAACAACAATCAAGACCTTAGGTGTACAACCCTGAATTTGAAGGTAACCTTTCTAACACAGCAGCAACCACAATAATGCAACCAATACAGCAGACAAGCACAACTAATAATTAAAGCATACACCTTTCATGTTCTTCCCAATGGTCTTTAATTTAGAGTCTGTGAGAATAATATTCCCTGTCCCTAGATGAAAGCTCCAGCAAAGGTTTTCTGCCCATTTTTAGGTATCAGACAGTTGTACTTTCACTTTAAATCACTAACACTGTTTCAATTCAAGCCTAGAATGTCCAGTCCCAGACATTAACCAAAACACTCCACTGCTATGTGATCAGATGTCAAATCTTCTCCCTTCCCTAGCTCAGGCTCACATCAGGCCAAAAGGCAGCAATGGAAACATAATACGGGCAGCTTCCTCTGTTTCTCTGCTATAGCTGATCCCCTACTTTCCCTTGCCAGCTAGGTTCTAAGCATCCAGGGTAAGAGCAAAGAGAGAGAAGACGAAGTAAAGGATGAGTAGGCCACACTTAGTTGACTTCCCACTCCAAGCCTGCTGGCAGAAACTCAAGCTGACTTCTTTCTGGGACACTCATGCAGGCCTTTTGGGGCTTCCTCATCTCTAAAGGAACTCTCACTGCAGTTGCTAAGATGCAGGCATTTCTAGGATGCCTGCACCCAATTATCTCTCAGCTTCACCCACCACTTTCTCCCATATAGGTCTCCTCTTATCCTCCAGCAGAAGCTTTCTTGGGCAAAACCCAAAACTCCTCCAGACTGTCCACCTACAGTGCCATGGCACTTTTGCTCATTAGGAGACCCACTTACAGTCCCGAGATAATATTTACACATCGCTTTCCCTGGCAATTAATTACTTGGAAGAGAGAGAGGCTGGTGCCCCAAGGCACCTCTTTCCTACTTCCACAGGATGCTTTAGCCTTCTCAACCTGAGTCAGGCACCAGTGTTCTATCTTCCCAACTGTAGAGGGTGGAGAGTTAGCTCTCAGAGAGGCCTTCCTGAAGCACCCTTTCACAAGTTTGGGTCCCCTTCATTAACCCAAGAATAAAGGGGATCCCACAGTGTGCCAACAGCTTTCTTCAAAAGCAAAATGCCATCAGCAAGTTCTTCTTCCATTGCCCTCCTTGTATTCTTTCTAAATCATTAACAAGCTGAGAGATCCAAGAGCAGCCATACCTATCTTTGACCACCTCCTTTGACAACTCTGAGTATGGAGATCTGACTTTGAAATTTTACTTCTATTGTGTCTTAATAACCTCAATCAAAAACTCAATTTAAACATTGTTATATTCACATTTATTGACCCAAACACTATGCTAAGCATTATTTTACATTATCTTGTTGTAATCTTGTAACGGTTAATATAAGATAGTTTATTAGGTCCATTTTGTTACTCATAAAAAGTGAGTAGGTGGCACTGCCAGGATTCAACTTGGAGCCTTGTAACTCTAAGATGCTCTATAACCAGCAGATTTCATATAGCATATCCAAATGTCTGATAAGACACACCTCCAGTTTATGACAACAATATTATGTCATCTGTGTTCAGGAAAATGTTTTACTTTCAGCAATGATATTATTCAATCATGTTAATGTTTGCCTTTACATTAAAATACAAAAGGCAAGAGTACGTTTAGCTCTTCAAGGGTAATATCATTTTCTTAAACTTTTTTGTGTTTCTAGAATATATCCTTGTACTCTGATTTGTCAAGTTAGCATTCCCACTGGTTATGACTCTTGGACCAGTGTTAATTGCCCTATATAATCTCTGTCAAACAGAAGACTTTTATTAGGTTATGGAGCTTATCTCATGATAAATTCCTGTATATGAATTAAAAAGCCAACAAAGGGCCAGGCAGGGTGGCTCATGCCTGTAATCTCAACACTTTGGGAAGCTGAGGTGAGTGAATCACTTGAGGAAAGGAGTTTAAGACAAGCTTGGCCAACATGGCGAAACCCCATCTCTACTACAAATACAAAACATTAGCCAGGTATGATGGCACGCGCCTGTAATCTGAGCTACTCAGAAGGCTGAGGCAGGAGAATCACTTGAACCAGGGAAGCAGAGGTTGCAGTGAACCGAGATCATGCCACTGTACTCCAGCCTGGGCAACAGAGTGAGACTCTGTCTCAAAAAAAAATAAATAAAAGCCAACAAAAAGTCAAAGACAGCTGTAAACAATATCATATTAGTCCCAATTCATTTCTCCACAAAGTTATAAAAATATAAATAGAAGGATATGTAAATATATAATATACTTGCTATTTATAAAAATTCTTGGCCTAAATGTTCAAGCCTTGACATCTATCAAAAACAAAAGTCCATAAATTAAAGCTGAGATGTCTAGCAAGCCAATAGGTCTGTAATTGGAAATGATGGGAAGCAATAAAAAGAATAATTCCCCTTTTATAAACAAGATGAACCATCTACTAGTTCCAAATTGAAATGGACTACGTGGAAATTAGACACAAACTTACAAATTCCTTCATAGTGCACCACAAAAGATCTAATAGTCTCCAAGCTAGAGACTAAAGTCAACAGATGGCAGAGGAGTTAAAGTGTGCTTTGTGATTTTCTTAATAAGGGATACAAATCACAGCTACAAAAATGGCTTTGGTGATTGCTATTGATTATATAAAGAAAGCCTAAATAAATGTTTGCCTGATCTTTATGATGCAGATTTAAATTCTCAACTGTAAAACCCAATACTTGGCAATAGCACCTAGAGTTTTCAAGCACAATGAGAGGTATTTTGTTTAACAGAAAAAAAGCAACAGACTGGAGATGGGAGACCCAGGTTACAATTTAATTAAGTCTATAAACAAAAACATGTCAGTTTCATGGGCCTTGATTTCTTTATTATTAAAATAAAAAAGTAGGCTTTTTAAAAATCTCAAAATTTCCAAATGTTTCCACCTTAGTGTTCAAAGACTTCTGATGATGATTGTTTTCACACCCTGAATTCTGATCTGAGTAGTCCTTTCGTAAAACTTTAGTAATTCTTAGTTTGGAGCTTATGAACCCCACTTGAATGCTTTTCCTGTGAATCTTTTGGAAGCTGGCCCCTTCCTTTCCTCTCAATTTAAATCCTCAGATTCAGCCTTCTCTATCCATCTGAGTTCCTCCTTTCTATCATATAAACCTGTTTAATTGTGATGGTATTTATCACAGTAGAATTATTTCTGTGAGGAGAGGGGCTCTGTTGTCTTCATCCAATAAATAGAGCTTGGTATGGAGTAATCACTAACAGAAATATCTACTAAATGAATGAATGAATGAATGATTTCACTAACTCTTTGCTTTTAAGTGAAATATAAATTTCTGAGATGTCTGCTGCAATTTAAATAGTTAATCACAGAAATATGTTCGGGATTGACAAGACTTCCCTGGAATCTTATTTTAAAATGGCAAAATCCAAACTCAGGACATAAACACTGCTTGAGAATAGTCACTTAAGTCAGTATCTAATTTCTTGATTTTTAAAATATAATGCAGAAATTTTTTTTTCATCTCTGTCATCATGAGTATTTATATGTGGTTTGTTCAAGATTTCAATCTGAACAAAACTGGAACATATGTATTATCTAAAAATAAGACTGCAAACGCTACATCAGGGAAATTCAATACATTGTAGTCAGGATGAAGGCACTTTTAATATTGCATATTCAAATACAAAATGCGAACTGTTTTTAAAAAGTATTTTCATTTGTTAGTGGTGAGTTCATACACTTGCAAATTGTCATTCTTAATGAAAGTTGAATTCAGGTGTCTCAGAACGAGAGAGAAATAAATTTTCTATTCCTTTTCTGGCTTGTGATCTTTATTATTGAACCAAACTTATTTCAATTCCTATGGACAATAAGTGAATGTTGTGCTGTGCTTTTTGTGAAACACTGTGAGTTCATACTAGTTAAGCATTTTAGCAGTTTAGCTGCAAAAAACGTATAAGGTTAACTAAAATAAACTGGAATCATCCATCAGTAAAGTTGCTGGCATTATGACTGAACTGAGCTAAAAGATCAAATATCTTGAGTTTACATCTTTACTCTCATTTATGCTATTTGACCTAGGGAGAAATGTTTCACCTCTCAACTAATTAATCTAGCAAAACATGCAGAAAAATTAGGATATATTGAGGAGATGCAGGTAAGTATGTATGAGGATTACAATAAATGTTGGTTGCATGTTGAAAGAAATCAGCTATTCTGCACATTGACTTCTACATGGACTGTACCACAGGTCATCTGATTATTTGGCAAACTTCACATCCAGAGTAATTGATTCGGGAAAAGATATATGTGATCTAGATGGGGTCTGATGATTTCTTTCTTATTTTCCAAACCCAAATGCATTTATATAATACATAGTTGGTGACAGATATAGAAGCCCAGTTTTCTTCTAATGGTAAGGTCTTGTTTTGCAGTCCTTTCACAAATCTTAAGTAATTCTCACCTTGGAGCTTTTGAGGTAGAAAGAGTTTCTCTGCCTCTATATAAAGGAATGCTGGGAGATTTTTTTCATAAAGCACTTTCAAAGAACTTTGCCCGAAGTCTATCACACTGGTAACACATTATTCAGGACATATTAAACAATTATGAAATCCAAAATATTCCAAATTTAGATTTTTAAAAGGCAGAAATTCCAGAAACTAACTTTGGAATATAACATAAACATAAAGTCAGAGGCTGTGTTTGCAAGACACAAAGACATCAAGTCTGCTCAGTGAACAATAGTGGTATAACAAGTAATTTGGTGTTTTATAAATAAACAAATGGTTGATTGTGCAGACTTTCATTTTTCAGCTGGTCTTCCAGCATCATCTGGGCATACCCTTATTCCTACTGACTGATAATAATCTCTTCCAATACTGAGTAAAACAATATGACTTTGTTGATTGAACAAAGGAATGAAAATCAAGAACTCACTGCCCTAATCTTATTCTTCCAGTGATTTGTTCTTTGACCTTAGGCAAGGAATTTCATTTCAGTTTCCTTATCTAGAAGATGAGAATAATGATCTTATCTATATACTCCCACAGGGATACTCTGAGTGTCATTGTTCACAAAGGATGATAGATATTTCTAATGTACAATGTGTGAATACTGCATTACAATATCAGTATTGTCAAATAGCACTGTCAACAAAAGAGGCAGTTCCAAAGTAACATTTTCTACTGCTTACACAGTAATGGCAACTTAACATAGCGGTCACCAAGCGTATTAAATTAAGAAATTGCTATTAATTCTGTGCGCAAGAACTCCTGAATTTGTAAACTCCTGTTTATTTGGTTTGTTTTTAGGTTTGTTTACACTTTTCAAAAACATTACAAAGACAACCATGATGATTCTTCCTATACCACTGTCTCAGAAATCATGCTAAGATAGATCTACACCAGTAAGTGAATAACATTAATTGAGTTATGTTATATCTCGCATTAAAACACAATTCAAGACATGCTCATTTTACACTGAATTCTATTCTACAGCGAAGAGTAGGATTCCAGCATGACTTGTTTTGAGAGAAAAAAGTACATCCGTCTAAATTATTAAGGTGGCATCATGTAGAAGAGTTGTTCTCTCCTTTCCTGGGGAAAAGTATCCACTACGACTAAAGTGAACAAATAGAGCTGATTCATTTTATGCATGCAACTCACCCTGTGGGTCTCAAAGGACACTTGGCTCCCAATCAGAAAAGTTCAGTGTGCTGTGGACATTGGTCAGTAAGTTTTATCGTTAAACTCTGGGTTGAATTAGATGATGATCCATTAAGAAAGTGTCTATATTACTTAAGAACGCTCACCAAAAAAGCTATTTGAGGATACATCTGATAGCTCCCAGGTCCTAGGGTCTTTCAGGGTTGTTACTGGTCAAGAAGCCCAGCTGAGGTTACTTTATAGTTAGAGGCAACAATCAACAACTCTTGTAGGCAAAAATTAACTATCTCTTCCATATGGCATAGCATAGAAATTGTGAGCCTGAACCATATATTGGTTCAAATACTGATCACATTTTTTAGAAAAATTAATCTTATTCTCAAGACCCTAATAGTCCAACCCTTTATGGAAATAAGCCAACTCCTTATCAAAGTTGGCAATTAAGTGTTCAGTACAGAATGTCAATTTTACTGCTTATATATCTGGTATATAAAGCAGATGAGTACCTCTTTAACAATATATAATTGTAACATTCAATATTTTGTCAACTAATTTAATTGAAAATTACAATTTCCCATGAAAAGTACAATTTCCTGTGAAAACAGCATTTGCAGCATCTGATATTGCAGAGAAATGCTCAAAGAAATAACTTGACTCTTTATTCCTCTCAGGACTCTAACTCCTCACTTGGTATTATATCTGCAATAAGTCACCAGGAATTAACATATTTGGATTATATTATCTCAATTTCCTACAGAAAATCTTTCACTGGGTAAAGACATAATGAAACATGAGATTCAGTGTATATACTTTTCAAAACTTACTATTGTGTTACAGTTGCCTGCCATATTCAGTATAGCCACATGCTGTACAGGTTTGTAGCCTAGGAGCAGTAGGCTATACCATAGAGTCTAGGTGTGTAGTAAGCTATAGCATCTAGGTTTCTGTAAGTACACTTTCTGATGTTCATACAACAATGGACTCACCTAATGACACATTTCTTAGAACATATTCTAGTTGTTAAGTGATGTGTGACTGTATTTCTGATATTAAAATGAGAGAGAAATTTCTCACATATGTCCTCATAAAAAAAACACAGAAAATACAATGAGCAATATCATCATTAACATTCTTAATAGTAAGTACACCAATACATTGCAAATAACTGACTCTTATAATGTCCATTAATATGGACCAGTTTCCAACAGGGAATTCAATAAAGGCATTTATATGGGAAACTACAACACAGTTCACCACCGAGAAAAGGAAAAGCAATTTGCACAAGAAATTGCACTGCAGCATTTTCTATGATTAAATGACTGTTACATTACAGTAAATCTGAAAATTGAGAGTAGGTTTTTATAAATTATATAATTGTAAAAATCATCTAGAGCAAGAAAAATACGTAAAATGTATTAAGTGAAGTGGTGGGATACAAAATTAAGAGAATATCATACAGAAACATGAGGATACATCTGGCAGCTCACATGTCCTAGAGCCCTTTTCTGCTAAAGGAATCCAGCTGAGGTTCCTTGTGGAAACCATAATTGCATATGGGCAAAGATGATTAAATTTGCCAACATGAAAATAATTGTGTTAGACTGGCAGATTTGTGGGTGTTTTACTCTTTCTGCTTTCCAAACCAACTGTAATAAAGATATACTGCCTTTAAATAAAAACATACACATAATACTTCCAGCTTTTTTAGAGAAGCAGTATGAGAATTAACAACCTAAAGACAATGTCTGCACATTTTGATGAAGATACTGTCTGGTATGATACCTGGTATTCTTTACATAAAGACCTCGTGAACTCATTTTTCTTTGAACTTAATGCTTAAAATTATAATGTGTCTCCTCTTAGATATAAGCCAGTGAGACACACGATGTGTTTTCTTTTTTGCCTTATTTGCCCGAGAACCACTGGCTAAACTGATTTCTAAACTGTGATAATTATCTTCTATTAGAGGCTCAGCATGACCTATTTCTCTGTTCTTTGTCATTGATTTTGTCTTTTTTATGTTTAGCTATATTTTATATTATGTTTCAGCATTATAAGCTGACTTAAAACCTTTTGGAGATATACAGAAATACATGCACAAATGAAAAGATAATCAAATGTCATGGTACACTTACTAAACATAAGAAAGAATTTCTAATGAACTGAACTGCCCAACAATAAAACAGGCTGATTCTCTGGAATTTTTGTTTAAGGGAGGTTTGAAACTTCAAATTATCAGAGATTCCTCAGCAAAGACACTATAGTACACATATAGACTACACACTCTTCACAAATTCTCTTATTCTATTAACAAAAAGAAATGGAGGAAAGAGAATATGAACTATCAGAAATTTTAAATATGATTTACTTTTTTTCCTTTTACTGATGAGAAAAACAGTCTAGAGGTCTGAAGTACACTGTTACTTGTTTTCAGGGCTGGAAAATCTGAGTCTGGCCATATGAGTTACAGTAAAAACAATAGAAACCCTTAACCACTAATTTCCTATTTGTTCATCAAAGAAATAAAGGTAATAACTTATTATTTTCTCAGTAGGATATCACATGTTCCAAAGCTTTATGAGTGAACTTTCCCTTCTCTCTCAAAACTCTCCTAAAACTCTCAAAAAGTCTTCCCATAATGAGGAAAAATCTCAGGACTGAATTCTTCTTCTTTTTCCAACCAATTGCAGTAATTAGTAGACATGTTGAACAGAATAAACATGAAAGTCATACAGAAAGGTAATAAAGAGTAATTAAAATACCTTGAAATCAATTTTTATCTCCTTTTGAAATACAAAGGAATATTTTTTGTATTAGCTAATTTATTTTCATAGCAGATTATTGTCTCTTTCATTTTTCAACTTGTTTCTACAGATGCAAGACGACTATTGGTAATTTGATAATTATTAATTCTCATTTCTACAAATAGCTCTTATTCTTGGAAATTTCATCAGATTTAATGAGGATCTGTGATATAAGATATTCCTGCTGTTTATTTCAGACAAGTATTAGATCAAGGTTACCGTAGGGGTTAATTTTATGTGTCAACTTGACTGAGCTAAGAAATGCCTTGATAGCTGGTAAAGCATTATTTCTGGGTGTATCTGTGAAGATGTCTCCAGAAGAGATTAACATTTGAATTAGTAAAGAAGATCTTTCCTCACCAATGTGGGCCAGCATCCTACAATCCATTGAGGGCCTGAATTATAACAAAAAAGGCTGGATGGACAACTTCGCTCTCTTTCCCAGACGTCCATCTTTTCCTGTACTTGGACATCAGAGCTCTGGGTTCTCGAGCCTTTGGGTTCTAAGACTCACGCCATTGGCTCCGCAAGTTCTCAGGCCTTCAAAAGCCTCTGACTGAATGATTACGCCATTGATACCCTTCCTGGGTCTCCACCTTGTAGATGGCAGATCATGGGACATCTCAGCCTCCACAATTCTGTGAGCAAATTCCCATAATAAATTTCCATATATATATAGTTATTGGTTCTGTTTCTCCAGAGAACCCGGTCTAATACAATTAAAGAGGGTAGACTCTGTTTAGATTTAGTTTTATTTGCCATTATTTGGTGCAAATGTAGGTTAGGTCACGTACAACTTCACATAAAGACAAACCATCCCTTAGTTGCAGCCTGAACTTTGAAGGCTGGTCAATAATCTTCATAATGACCTTTACTCATTCAGGGGTGACACCAGGTGAACAACTGTGAATTACTCAGTCCTGGCCATCACTACTCCTAGGAAAACAGTTCAAAGTACACATTCTAGTGAAAGGTGTGCCAACAGCTCCATCTTTCAGTGCAAAACATAGCATTCTTTATGAGTAATACTAAAAGCTATTGAGGCCAGATGGGTTGTTCACCCCTGTAATCCCAGCACTTTGAGAGACCAAAGTGGGCAGACCACTTGAGGTCAGGAGTTTGAGACCAGCCTAGCCAATATGGTGAAACCCCATCTCTACTAAAAATACAAAAATTAAACCAGACATGGTGGCATGCACCTCTAATTCTAGCTACTAGAGAAACTGAGGCACAAGAATAGCTTGAACATGGGAAGGGGAGGTTGCACTGAGTTGAGATTGCACCACTGCACTCCAGCCTGGGCAACAGAGTGAGACTCTATCTCAAAAAAAAAAAAAAAAGTACCCTATTGAATTTGTATTGAACACCTGACCTAAGCAAGCACTATGCTAAATACTTTTTAATGTAATATTGTGTCTAATCCTCATAACAACCCTATGGGGTATAAATATTATTTTCACCACTTTACAGTGGATAAAACTAGTTTATGAAGAGATCAAGTAATTTGTCCCAGGATACAGAACAGATAACTATGAGGGCTATGGTTCAAAACCAACTACCAAGTAGTTAAACTCTGAAGTCCATACTTTTAATCCCTACACGTCATCTATCGTCACCCAGCAAGTACTTTTAGGTAGCTATCACAAGACACTGCTCACAGCTCCAAAAGCAAGTAACCTTGGAGCTACTATTTAACAAGATGATGATACTTCTTTGGATAAGGTCTATTCTGCAACTGACACCTCTTAAAGGGAAATACTAGGTTGCACACCTTCTTAAAGTATTTTTCTCCATTTAATACCATGACTCCATTTTCCTTAGTCTTACAGACACAAGCCAAAATGTCAATTTACATTATCTTATTCCCCAAGTTTCCTCCTCATCTTTACTCCTTTCTCTCAATGAATGGGACTGCCATTCTGAAACCCAGACATTGAAGCTGGATTCCTCTCTGCCTGCCTTCTTACCTCTGACAGGACATTATACTCTATCAATCTGTCCTCTACACTACTACCACCTTGCTGTTTGTCTATCCTAGAGTGTTTCAGTAGCTCACAATCTGTTTTCCATGTCTCTAGCCTCACTCTCCATCTTCCACAGTCACCAACATCATCTTTCTAAAATGCAAATCTGACCTTGTTACTGTCCCCCTTAAAGCTCTTCAAGTGTTTCCCCACTGCCTAAAGTTCAGGCCCCATAACAGAATTCTCCACTACATCTTATCCTCAAGGTTTAAATGCTTATTTGTTGCTCCTTGAATGTACTGTGGTGTTTTCTATCTCTGTGCATTTTCACAAACTGTTAAAGTAGAATATCATCCTATTTACCTATTACAAAGTAATTTGTTTCTCAAGTCCCATCATCTCCTCCTCTATTAAGCATCTCCTCCTTTATTAAGCCTCCTGGCATAAGCAAGCAGAGCAGCTCACCTCGTCCTCAGTATCAATTGTGTATCTACCTCTGTTATTGATTTCATTCCACATCATTGCTTATATATTTACCCTGCACTTCTCCTACTGGGCTTTAAGCCCTTTGATTGTGGAGACCATGTCTTCTTTATTATCCTAGTACTTAACATGAAATTGTCAAATCAGCATTATTATTATCATCATCATCATGACTAATGTTTATTGAGCTCTCATTGTATGTCAGACATGATCCTAAGACCTTCACATACATCATCTCAGTGAATTGTCTCATCAATCCTGAAATGGGAAAGTGAAGCTGAGAGGGTTTAAATAGTTTGTACAAGACCACTCAACTATTAAGTGATGGAGCTGAGACTGAAACCTCAATGTTTGATGTCTATCCTCTGCAACCTATTGGCTCATTAAGAGTTCTCAGCACATGTTTGATGGATAGGTAGATAGACAAATGGTAATAATGAATCTACAGAAGTAAGTCCCAAGAAGAACATGGCCTGTTCCATGAGTTTTAATGTTTATTCCTCCTTTTCTTTCCCTAAAATCTCAGCTGAAATATCCTATACCTGTTTCCCTGCTCCCACTCCCACAAAGTCTAAGGCAGGAAAAAAAATATCTCCAATAGCCATTGAATTAGACTTTGACTCACATGACCAGTATCCACTTCTGTTGTGAATTTACTAAAGCCCAATGAATGAATTTGATTTACTTTTTGAAACAAATTTGTTTTGATGTGCCAATTCAGTGATAATTTAGAGATCTTCACTGGAATCTCACAGAGCATTTTTCTATCATAATTCAAGAAAGCTTCAGTAAGCACATCCTTGTGGGTGGAATGCCATCTGACGGTTATAATGATATCATCCTTGAGCCTTGTACTTGAAGGCATGGAGGGGAAGAGCCTGAGTGTGGTCTCAGACAGAGCTGGGTTGAAAATAAGATCAGCTACTTACATGCAAATCAATTTACTCAACTTCTCTAAGACTCAGTTTTCTCATCTGTAAAGTCAAAAAGAATACTCCCTGCAGGATCATGGTGAAGATTATAATAAATATGCCTAAATCAGGATGAGCATTCCATGCATAGTAACTACTGTTACTTGCTTCCAAAACTCCACACAAATGATTCCACTAAGCCATGGGCTTTCTTTGGGTGGCTACTTTTCCTTTCAGGGACTAGGATATAAGGTAAACATAGAGACAGGGTGAGGGCAAAACACTGCAACTACAATTTTTAGCAATGTGTTTAAATATTTAAATCCTACAATGTCTATTTTTTAAAAGAATTATGAATGAGATCTCAATCTTATATTTCTTCATTAGAGTTTGCAAAGAATTTTCACATACTCTTTTTTATTGTACAATTGGGTGGATGTCTATATAAGTTCTGAGTCAGATAGTCTAGCTATAAACCTCAGATTATTTACTTTCTAGCTGTGTGAACTTGAACAAGCTACTCCATGACACAGTTTCTTCCACTGTAAATTGGTGGTAATAATAGTACCTACTTCACATAAATATGCTAACACATGTAGACACGCTCAGGACAGCGCCTATCACAAAGCAAGCACTCTGTAGATATTATTCTCATCAACCAATAATGTACACAGGACTGATGCTACAACAATTTTAATTCCTTCAGTTATGAAAACTATGATTTAATGAAGTGATCTCTCCAGTTCAATTTCTCTACTTCTAAGATTCTAGCAAGAAGATTTACAGAAATAAAGTTATCATAACATTCAAACATGGTGGAGAAAAATTATGATCTCTACTTTCTGGAAGAGAAAACTGAACCACAAACATTTAGATGAAATCTGAAAATTCTAGAGACCCATCATTGTGACAAGGCACATCCAGGGAAATGTGGTAGATTATACATGGAGTAATGTGTGTTGACACTGGGATTCTGCTCTGTGGGCATCCCTTCTACCCCGATAGCAGCTCCATTCATTTGCCTAATTCTCATTTTTTTGCAAACTAAATTATCAAAACAAAACAAAATGCTGAAGCTACATCACAAATTTCAGAGAGAAAAGAACAAACCCAGTATCTTCTTCCTTCCTTCCCACAGGTAAATATTATATCATCATATCATCTCAATCGCTTCATATGCTGTGCATTCCAAGCTACGATCATGGGACAGGCTCTGCAAAGGGCTCATTGTTGCTCAAGCTTGAGTGCTAATGACAACAGCAAATATTTATTTTGCTCGTTATGTGCCATGCTGTGTTCTAAGCATTTTTCATTCATTAACGCATTTAATCCAAACACCACCACCAACAGGTAGGTACCATTTTTTATCTCCATTTTACTGAAAAGGAATCTGAGACATGGAGACGCTAAGTGACTTACCTAAAGCCACAATTCTAGTAATAGAAAGAACTCAAACCCAAGCACCCTGGCTGCAGAGTTCATTACCATAAACTGCAATACTCTTAATGGAAGAATCCATTTGGAGCACTGATAACCCTACCCTTCCAACCAAGATAATCTTAGCATAAAATTCTGCTTTCAGATTTCTTACAAATTGAAGACATAAGAAAGCAATCCTCATTTCTACTCTATCCCATTATTATTATATACATAACATTGTTTTCCTTGATTTTGACCATTTGCTTATCTTATAAAAACACAACAAATAATATCTTTCCTATATGAGTGTCTCTTCATTTAGTTGGCATTTCTCCTCCACTGCCAATCAGAGCATATGCTTCTCAAAGCAGGAACTGTCTTACTTGCCATTTAGCCCTCTGAGTACTTACTGGTACTTAGTAGGCATTAAATAAATATTTGATGAATGAATGGATGGGCTGGAGAGTGAATCACAAGTTTTTTAAGGCCTGGATCATCTCTTTGTTCAGGACTATACATACAACAGATAAACAGAAAATGCTGTTCACTATAATTACATAAAAATGAAAGTATAATTTTTGCTTATTTTTCCTTCTTTTATGCTTGTGCCTCCTACTTACTTTACTTTGCACAAAACCTTTTTTACAAACATCTGCAGGTGGTAAGGAGATAGCTCTGCAGAGAGAGGAGATTGAAAGAAAGTCCATGCTCTGCTGAAACCAATAGGAAAATAAAATTCTTGCAACGCATAGGCTTTTAAGACAACAAAATCGTTTCTCAGATTGCAGTTCCTGTGCTGAATTTCCTAATAATATAATGCAAGGCACATTTCTAAAATGCATTAGAAATGACTTCATGATTGACAGGATGCTGATAAAGAGTTATAAAGCAGCTAATGTGCATATATCATTTTAGATACATGGTTTAAAATTAGAAATAACTTATTAAATTGGATTGTGTTTATTTCATTCATTTTTATATCATCAACACATTTTGTGTAACTATTACCATATAAAAACTAGATGCCTAAACCATTAAGAAAAATTAAGCCTTGGTTAATTTTTTGACGTTAATAAAGCAAAACTGCTACCATATGGAAGTATTTTCATTTATAGCGTAAATACTAGGAATACTTTTAAATTGTAAACATGTTTGCAACTAAAATCAGATATTCTTCTTTTTACGAATTAATGGGTCATAAAAACTAAAAACAAACAAAGTTTACAAAAACATTCTGTGTTATGTCTACATGATGGCATGTTATTTCTGACATGCCACAAGAGGGAGCACATGTTTGAGTGAAAGCCCTCCAGTGGCCCACAGAAGTAAATTAAGAGTAGGGAGAGAAAAGTAGCATTCAACATTACAATGTCCCTGTTTGTAGGAACCATATATGCAATACACGAGTTGGGCTTAATTCCACATTATTTTTTCCATAATATATTTTTGCCACTTGGAATAACAAATGTATATACCTTATTTGATTTAAGAATCAAGCAGCCTTAAGATGCAAACACTTATTTAGTTGTTATTTACCTGAGAGACAAATTGGACTGTATTTCTGAAGCCCAGCGGAAAGAAAGAAAAACTGGATGCCCTCTTTCTGACTGACTTTCATCTCCAAAGCCAAAGAACTTTAATTTCCTGTTTAATCCAAAACCTGGCACCAGGTCTTCTCAAATGTTCTTCAGACAGAAGAGGCAAGGAATCTCTTCACCTCCCTCTGTCTTCTACTGTTCAAGTTTTAAAATTCTTCCTCTTTTTTTTCAGTTTGAGATCATTATGTTTGCATGATATCTAGGCCTGAGAAGCAGAGAGACCAGTCAATCTCAGTTCTAGCACTTTCTAGCTATCTGAAAATATTATCCATATCAGATTTATCATGACCACATTGATAATATATACAATACAGTATCTTTGTTAGCTATTCAAGCGTACTGGTGGTAACAGGCTAAGAATTTACAGATCTCCATTTTATTTCCTAAATGATTCAAAATGCATCACAGGAAACAATTCCCAATTCTTTTATTTATCTATTTTGTTTTAGATTCGGGGGGTACATATGCAAGTTTATTACATTGATATATTGCATAATGGTGAAGTTTGGGCTCCTAGTGAACACCTCACCCAAATAGTAAGCTTTGTACTTAATAGACACATTTTTAAAACCTCACCCCCTTCCCATCCTATCCCTTTCTTGAGACCCCAGTGTCTGTTATTCCACCTTTATGTTCATGGACCCATTGTTTAACTTTCACTTGTAAGTGAGAACCTGTGATAATTGCTTTTCTGTCTGAGTTATTTCACTAAAAATAATGGCTTCCAGTTCCATCCATGTTGCTGCAGAGAACATGATTTCATTCTTTCTTATGGCTGCATAGTATTCCATGGTGTATACACACCACATTTTCTTTATTCCATCAACCATTGATTGACACTTGTGTTGATATCACATTACCTTGCTATTGTGAATACTGCTGCAAATAAACACACAGGTGTAAGTGTCTTTTTGGTATAACCATTTCTTTCACTTTGTGTAAATACCCAGTAGTAGGATTGCTCAGTCAAATTGTGGGTCTATTTTTAGTTCTTTGAGAAATGTCCACACTGTTTTCCATAGGACTTGTACTAATTTACATTCCCACTAGCAGTGCACAAGTGTTGCCTTTTCTCTGCATCCTCACCAACATCTGTTATTTCTTGACATTTTAATAGTAGCCATTCTGACTGGTGTGGGATGGTATCTCATTATAATTTTAATTTTCACTTCTCTGAGGATTAGTAATGTTAAGTAATTTTTCATATATTTGTTGGTTGCTTCTGTGTCTTTTGAGGAATGTCTGTTTCTGTCCTCTGCTTACTTTTTAATGGAATTGTTATTTTCTTGTTGATTGGTTTGAGCTCCTTATAGATTCTGGATATTAGTCCTTTGTTGGATGCATAATTTGCAAATATTTTCTCCCATTCTGTAGGTTGCATTTATTGATTGCTTCTTTTGCTGTGCAGAAGCTCTTTAGTTTAATTAAGTCCCATTTGTCTATTTTTTGTTTGCATTGCATTTGCTTTTGAGATCTTAATTATAAATTATTTGCCTAGGCCAATGTCTGAAAGAGTTTTTCCTAGGTTTTCTTCTAGGATTTTTATAGGCTCAAGTCTCATTTAAGTCTTTAATCCATCTTGGGCTAATTTTTGTATGTAGAGATACAGGTCCATCTGCATATGGCTACACAATTTTCCCAGCACTATTTATTGCATAGGGTGTCTTTTCCCTTTTCTTATTGTTGAATTTGTCAACTTTTGTTGAAGATCAGTTGATTGTAGATATGTGGCTTTATTCCTGGGTTCTCTATTCTGTTCTATTGATCCATGTGTCTACTTTTGTACCACTACGATTCTGTTGTACTTATTATAGCCTTGTAATATAGTGTGAAGTTGGGTATGGTGATGCCTCCAACTTTGTTCTTTTTGCTTAGGATTGCTTTGGCTATTTGTGCTCTTTTTTGGTTCCCTGTGAATTTTATAATTTTTTTCTAATTCTGTGAAATATGATATTGGTAATTTAATAGAAACCACATTGAATTTGTAGATTGCTTTGGGCAGTATAGTCAATTTAATGATATTATTCTTCCTATCCATGAGCATGGGCTGTTTTTCCATTTGTTTGTGTAATCTATACTTTCTTTCATTAGTGTTTTGTTCTCCTTGTAGAGGTTTTTCACCTTCTTGGTTAAATGTATTCCTAAATATTTTACATTTGTGGTGGCTATTGCAAATAAGATTGAATTCTTGATTGGTTCTCAGGTTGAGTGCTGTTTGTGAATAAACATGCAACCGATTTTTACATATTAATTTTGCATCCAGCAATTTTACTGAAGTTGTTTATCAAGTCTAGGAGTCTTTTGGAGAAATCTTTCAGGTTTTCTAGGTGTAGGATTATGTCATCTGTGAAGAGAGACAGTTTGACTTCCATTTTTCCAATTTAAATGACATTTATTTCCTTTTCTTGTCTGATTGCTCTGTGATTTCCATTACTATGTTAATAGGAGTGGTTAGAGTGGACATCCTTGTTTTGTTCCAATTCTTAGAAAGAATGCTTTCAACTTTTTCCCATTCAGTATGATGTTGGCTATGAGTTTATCAGCTAAGCCTCTTATTATTTTGAGTTATGTTCCTTTGATGCATAGTTTGTTCAGAATTTTTATTATGAAGGGATGTTGGATTTTATTGAATGCTTTTTTCCACATCTATTGAAATGGTCATATAATTTTGATTTTTAATTATGTTTATGTGGTGAGTTACATTGATCAATCTGCATACATTGAACCATCCACGCATTCCTAAAATAAAACCCACTTGATCATGATGAATTACCTTTTTTATATACTGTTGAATTCAGTTTGCCAGTGTTTTGTTGAGGACTGTTGTATCTATCTTCATCAAGGATATTAGCCTACAGTTTTCTTTTTTTGTTATCCTTGCCAGATTTTGGTATTAGGATGATAATGATTTTGTAGAATGAATTAGAGGGGAATCCTTCCTCCTCAATTTTTTTGGAATAGTTTCATTAAGATTGATACTAGCTCTTCTTTGTATGTCTGGTAAAACTTGGCTGTGAATCTATCTGGTTCTGGGCTTTTTTTGTTGGCGGTGGTAGAATTTTTTTATTACCGATTCAGTTTTAGTACTCATTATTGGTCTGTTTTGGGAATGTTATTTCTTCATTGTTCGACTTTGGGAGTGTTTGTATCCAGGAATTTATCTATTTCCTTTAGCTTTTCTAGCTTGTGTAGCTTGTGTGTATAGATATGTTCATAGTAGTTTCTGATGATCTTTTGTATTTCTGTGGTATTAATCATAATGTCAATCATTTCTGACTATGCTTCTTTGAATTTTCTTTTTTTTTTGTTAATCCAGCTAATAGTCTATCTATTTTGTTTATCCTTTCAAAGAAATAACTTTTTCATTTCATTCATCCTTTGTTTTTTCAGAATAAACATTATACTGTTTATTTTCAGAATAAACATTATCTTAGAAAAACAAATTCTGTGCCACTATTTTCCATTTGCTTCTACTGTAATACTAAGTAGAGTGGTGTTTGTTGTCTCATCTGTATTGCCCTCCCTTATTTATCCCTTGAAAAAAAGCAGTTGTTCTCTTTTCTGGGTTCCCAAATCACTTTGCATATAACTTGATTATTATGCTTGTCATAGTGTGAGCTATTTAGTTGCTAACATAATTATGTCACATAGTAAACACAAATGAAAGTTCTAATATGAATGAGTAAATGTATGAATCAATGATTAAATTAATGGTTGAAAATAGTTCAAAGTGTTTCTCCAAATGTTTTTGAAAATTCCTTTTTTATATAAAGACAAGCTAAGGCAAGAAAAAAAAAAATAGCAT